>RJWT010011309.1:7723-23508 GCA_004365215.1 Cuniculus paca
CTCGGGAGGCTGAGACAGGCGGATCGTTGTGAGTTCGAGACCAGCCTGGGCTACAAAGTGAGCTCAAGGCCAGCCTGAACGGCATAGTGAGACCCTGTCTCAAAAACAGGGCTGGGGATCTAGCTCAGCGGTCTAAGCGCCTGCCCGGCAAGCGCAAGGTCGTGAGTTCAATCCCCGGTGCCGCAAAAAAAAAAAAAAAGAATGCACATTTGCATAACCACAAATAAGGCTTGTGTACATGTGGCTAGGTAATTTGCAGGATATATCCCTTTTAAAAAGGGCAATAGACTAGATATTGAATTTCTGAATGAAAATGTAGTAATGAAGATATGCAAGATTATGAAAATATGTGGTAGGCTCCATAGCATTAGCTTACTGTTTTTAACCTGAGAGGATTATAAATGCATTTTTTAAATTTTAGGGGTATTACCTGATTAATTGGTTCAGAAATACATTAAAATTCAGTGTCAAATGGGGAAATCAGATATATTTCTGACTTAGTCCAGCAATTTGCACTTTATCCAAAATACTATTAAAATCTTCTCCTAATTTCCTTAAATTCAGTTTTGAGCAGTTTGAACTCCGTCTTTACAATGTGAAAAAAGAAATTTAGATTTAGAGGCTACTGATATGCAATTAAGAACTAATGGGCATGGAATCAGTAGGACTTGAGTTCCCATTTACTGTTGCACACTAGGTTGGCAGTCTCTAACCTATGATGAGTCCAGTTTTTTGACTGTACAATCATATTAAATCGATACAATTTCAGTAGAAATTGGACTTTGAATTTTGAATTTTGGTTCTGTGCTCTTTGTTAAATAGGTGCAAGTCAAAACTCCCAATTAGCCATGTGACAAGAGAGTAAACAAGAGCTAGTCTACAACTGTGCTGAGAAACTGTGATGTTCAGCAGGTTAGATTGATTGATTGATTGATTGACTGATTGACTGTAAACCCAGGGCTTTTGCACTAATCTATATGCCCAGTTTGTCTTAAATTTTTTTCTTTGAGACAAAAAGTTGTACAAACCAGGCTCAAATTTTTTATCTTCCTGTTCTTCCCAGACTGCTGAGATTTCAGAGTAGCACCAACACACCCCATTATATATAAAATATAAAATATTTCCCAGCTGGATGGTATAAAAATGCTTTCAATTTACAATAGGTTTATTGAGATATAAACTAATTGTAAATTGAGGACCATCTCCTATAACTTCCTTCCACATATTAATATTTCAGTAATACTGACTGATAGACATTTCTGTCTTCATCTTACATATAAGGAAACTGAACCTAGCTAGGTTAAATAATTAGGTTATCGTTTTGAGACTTAAATTTTAGAGCATATCTACTTTAAATCATACTTTCTCCTTTGCTATGTGCTGCCTTAGATCCTAATTGGATATGAAATAAAGTAAAGCAACTAAGGTTTCAAGCCCCAGTGACTAAGAAAGTGTCTTTAATATTAATAAGTGTAGGAAATCAAGAAAGGAGTTGGTTTCATTTGAATGTTGATGAGTTGCCTTTGTTGATATATTACCAGATGTTGATAGATTACTTTGTTTATTCAAATTCATATCATTGAATCATTTAGATTGATCTTTCAGCTTCGTATGATGTGAGTTCTCTATTGAAACATCTCCTCCTTCTATTGATATATGTAATGCATCATTTTGTACTTTTTTTGTTATGTTCACTTGAGTCATCTGGTTCATTTCTGCTTAACTCTCTTCTGAGTTATTGAAACCAACTCAAATGACTTTCTAATACCCTTATATTCAGTGCTACTGGTGCAGTATGTAACATTATTGATCAGTCTCTATCAAATGTAATTTCTGGGCTTCCATTATCTCAGGGTAAACTAAAACCACAATTCTTGCTAATTTTTGTAACTTTCTTCTCTGTCCTTTTAATTTTCAAGAGGTTATTTTTTGTAATTATGTATTATTTGTTGAAAAAAAACTATGGCTTAATAATCTTATTTTCACCTAATAACCACATCTTTGCAGATTGGTAGCAACTCCAGCTCATGAGCACCATCAAAACTTAACATCTATGCATTTCCACAAAATAAGCACTCACCACCTGAACTTTTTCACCACCCTAGTAGATCTAAAAGCATATAATCACTTCCATCTTCTTCCCCACATGAAATTAGCTTGCCTTTAGATACAATGCTTTGAATACTATTTATATATATAGAAGTTTGAAATTCATGTTGCTATATAAGTTTCTTCTCATTTCAAAAACAGTATCTATACCAAATTTTTGTTTTCATATACTGTATCTGAGTCCATGTTAATTTTATCTTCCTTTGAACTGATTAAACTCTTTTTGTTAATTTCATAGTTAAATACTACAATTACATTACAGCTTGTCTTTTTGACTTCAGTATCTCCCCTGCTTTCCTATACATATAACTTTCAAATTAATCTTCCCTTAAGACCATTTTAAACATTATGTATCTATGCTATGTCATTGGCAATCATTCTCTGCTACCTATAGAACAAAGTATACCACAAATGAAATTCATAGACTGATATCCATGACTCTTCATATTCTGTCCAAAAAGGTTATTCATATTATTCTTCCACTGTTCACATATTCTATTTATTTTTCTAGGTAACCTACTCTAAAATTTCTTTCCATTTCCATGCTTTTATATTAATATAGTGCTTTCTACATTTAACGCAATGATTTGTCTATATGCATACTAGAAATCCCTCCAGCCACCAAGAAAAATTCCCATGCACCCACTTTCATGAATACTATATGACTAATCTATTTTAAGAAGAGCCATTATGCATGCATGTGTAGGCACTTTATATGAGATATGTAAACACATTCTTTTTTGTAAATAGAGAAAATCCATGTTTCAAACCAAATTGTTACCTGATGTCCAGGACTTTTCAAATTATACAGTAGTATGATAATTAGAACATCAATAGTTTTTGCATGATGGTAGAATAGCAATGTTGCTCTGAGAGAACAAATACACTCCCTAAACAACCAGCTGTCTGAGAGGGATTCAGACGTGGCAGAGAAGATACCACTTTGGAAATCTTGGAAAATAAAAATAAAACTTTTTCTTAGTGGTACCAAAATGCATTTCAGCAATTTGACAAACTATATATTTGCAGTTCCTCTTTAAAAATGTACAAATAATGCATTTGTAGACAAATTAAAGTACCTTTTCAAATGTAGCAGTTTTGCTATATTAATTCCCACTAATATTTGTTCTAACTTGTACTGATCTTTTTGGAAACTATAATTTTATGTAAATGATACAGTCTCAAAAAGCTTCAGTATATTTATCAATAAGTAGTAGCCTTGCATGTATAAGAGTACTTGTCTGTAGTAAACACAAATTGGATGCCAATCTTCACATACTTTTGAAATTTTCCATGCTACCTAAATTCTAGCAATAATCTGGATCTGCCTGTCGAATGTCTGTCCACATCACCTAAACCAGTAATGTAGTTCTTGAAAGATTTTTCTCACCTAGGGGCTACCTTTGGCTCTGGACAGCCCCTTCCCTCTTTCTTCTTGGGAGCCCAAACATCAAACCTCCCACCTCTTGCTCTGGTGCAAAGGCTCCCCAATCAGCTGTCTATATGTCATTCTGCCCACGCCTTTAGCTCCGCCCCTGTCAAATTCCAAATAAAGGCAGGGTTCTTTTTCCCGAAGTTTCTGATGGGTGCCTGCCTTTCTTCAACAGCCCTTCCATCCCCTCAATAAAGGCTTGTTTTCTTTCCTCCTGTTATCTCTCTCTTTTCTCTCACCCCAGGGGAAACCAAACAGTTCTCTTTCACAATAACTGCCTCAAAGAAAACCACATGAAGTTCTGGAAGGCTTCCAGTATAGTTTCCTTTATATTTAAATAGACACATACAATTAAAAAAGAAACCTTCTTTCCCAATTTTGCTTCTAGACTGGTGTACTATGATATGGTATCTGGGAATACCGTTTTATGCATATAAAGAATGCTTGACAATATACTGAAGATGGTAGATGCAAATGTTGAAAGATAATTCTGGAACTTAATTACTTGTTGAAGCATTTGTCTACTCATGGATTCAACTTCTCTTTGGACTTATTGTCAAGAAAGTAATTTCCTTACTGTTTAAACCATTTTCAGTTGACTTCGTCACTTATGTCCAAAATTTTCATAGTTGGCAATAGAACTTGCACTTAACATGTCTCCATGTGACTACACACTTTTTTCTTCCAAAAGAGAAAAATTAAAAGATGATGATAGAAGAAGCACAATAGTTACAGTTTAAACAAATCAAAGGATTCTCGTTGCCTCTAAGTTTCATGGGATACTACCTGGAAAGAACCTGGATGGGAGAGAGGAATACATTTTCCTTTCTACTAGATCTTGGTGCCAACACACAGTACTATCTTAGCATGGGTAGTTATCTCCAGAGTATGGTTTTAAATTCTGTCAAATACCCTGTTGGCCAAGAAGAAGTAGCAAGGAAGCTGAGCAGCCTCCCTGTGTGCTGATGGAGGCCCTTTTGGCTGCGGAGAAGCAAGGAAGGAAGCTGCTCTGCCTCCCACCCCACCCCACAACCCATGAGAAACTGGACATGACACAGGTTGAGATGATAACTGAAGTAGTGAAGCAACCTGACATTGTTATTTAATTGACTTTGCAGGCCTGGGGGTCAGCAGTCCGGGCAACTATTTAGAGTATAACAATATGCAATGTAGTAATGATTGTGGGTTTCCTAATGTCCTATTACTGTTTTATTTTACTGTTCTGTTTTACTCCCTTTAAAATAAAATAAATAAATGAATAAAAGTTTGGCAAATATTTTTCAAACTTTATGGACCTTACAAGTAACCATTTTATTTGATTCTCTGGAAATAAAATGATAGTATCATTCAACATTGAAAGAAAGCCTGGATTTCCTGGATTTCCTAAACTATGGCACTGTTCTCTGCACTGATTTGTGTTAGTCTGATTTAAAATATAATTGCTTTGTCGGCATATTTTACTGTTTACTAATATTTACTGTTTGGAGGATTGTCCAAAGTAGTGCAGTAATCATTATTTCTAACTACTATAAGATAGACATAATGTTTTGATCTTTACTTAGATTATCTAATTTAAACTTTAAAAATGTAATTAGCCCTTTCTTACAGATAGTATTACCATGTAAATTAAAGGGTCTAAATTTCAAAGATATTAGGCAATTTACTGAGGTTTGTATAATTGCAAACTAGTTAGTTATAAACAAACCTATAATTCATATTTTCTAACTGCTAAGGATAAAAGATAGAGGGAAAAAGCCACTGACTGAATGTCGGGAAATTAGGTAGACATTAGTTGATTTTCTGTCATTTTTAAACTAGGGTGTGAAAAGGAAAAATGAATTTCCAAGATACCATCTTACTATTAAACCAAATAATTTATATAAAAATATATCCAACCTGTTCATCATTGCAAACATCAAATTTTTAGGGCAAGCAAATAGATAGATGTGCAAAGATAGGCAGTTAAGAGGTGACCAAAATACATAGTGAATGGTTAACATTTTAAAGATATTTTACATTTAAGGATATACTCCCTTCAATTCCCCTCAAAATAATCACCCTCATGTTAAACTCACTTACCCCATTATTCTTGCCACTTTCTGAAGCAGTTCTGGAAGCCCCATTTTTTGTCTTTAAGAGATATGATCAAAAATAGTGTGAACACTGCTACCACATCCCATTCCATGGAATGGCAGGCTCATAAAATTATTACTGTCTGTTCTAATCCACTTTATTCTCCAGATCTGGCATCTTGGGACTTCTAACTCTTCCCCTAAGTCAACATAACCATGTAAGGTTACATTTTGAAACAATTCAGTACATGAAAGTAGCCACAACACAACAACTAAAGACACTCACAAAATAAGACTTTCCAAACTGCTTCAGAAAGTGGTCCAAATGATGGGAAAAGTGTGTCTGAATTGAGGGTGAATACTTTGAAGGGGATTAATGGTTATATGTCTTGTAATGATTTGTTAAATTCAAACATTCACCACAGTTTTTATTCATATCTCATAGGCAAATAGCTAATTATGTGCATATGTGTGTATGTTGTATATGCTAACATTTGTAATTTTTTCTTGAGACAGGATCTTTCTATGTAGTTCAGGTTGGCCTTGAACTTGTGATGTAGCCAAGGCTGGCCTTGAACTCACAGAAATCCTCCTGCATCAGTGCCACCATGCCTGATTTATAATACTTACAGAAGAATAACATAGACTCCAAAATTTATGACTAGAAAACAGAATTTACTTGAAATACAACATTTAGAAAGGGCAATTTATTTTCCAGGTCGCATCTACAAGTGACCAAATATTAACTGCCTTTTTGCAGATGGTTTTAGTTGTCTGAAATGGCACAATCAATCAAATTGACTATACAATGATCCAGAATAACCATTAAGAAACAACCATAAGGTGAACTGCTTTGACCTTTACAGAACTCTGAAGATTGTATTCCCCAAGGATCAATTGCTCACTCTATACCTTTGGAAGTTGACACCTTCAGGCACTCTATCAATGTAAAATTTCATTGAGGTCTTTCGCTTTCAGAAGACTTCAATGCAACTCAATTTATCATTTTCTTTCAGGAGAAAAATACCTCACTCCAAATACTCTTGAGTTTATAGGAAATAATTCCACTATAGGCCTATTTTCATGTTTTGTTGCTTTTTGGGGCAAAAGGCATCTATTTACAGATTGTTAAATAATGAAAAACTATATAGAAGCTCTCCTTTAGCTAATAATTTCAGTATGAATAATTCTTATTTCAGGCAAAAACATATATATAACTGGGGAAAGTTGGTGCTCAGTTTTCTTGGAAGAGCAGTAAGTACCCTACTAAAGGTGCTCCATCACTGATTTTATGGAATGAATATTGAAAACTGCAGAAAACATCTAATGAATTTGTACAATTTCAATTTAGATGGTATATACAGTATAGAATTGATTCTATTTATCCAAAGCTTTTATCTATACTTTTGGTATTTTTCCCAGTTAAGGAAACAAAAAATTACATCATTTATGTATTTTAAATCATCAAACCCATTCTTATAAGGAATTTTGGTAGATGCTCACTAGCCATCCCTAAACTCAAACCTGACAATTACTCTGATTTCTCATACTACAGTTTTAATTTTTCAAGTTTTGAATTTTATATGAACAAAATCAAATAATATGCAGTATTTTGCCTCTGACTTCTTGCACAATACATTGTATTTGTAAGATCTATCATTATCGTGAACATAAATGTTTTCTTTGCTTGCTTTGCTATATTTCATTGTATCTATTTTAGTATACTTCTGATTAACATTTGATTTTTGTTCGATATTATTATAAATATTTTTGATGCAACATTCTTATGCATGAGTTTGCATGTGCGTTTCTATTGAGTCTCTACTACCTATGCCTAAAATTGCAGGATCATATGCCACACATGTGTTTGATTTTATTATATTTTTTAAATGGGTTTCCAGAGTGATTCTACCAAATTACAGTTCAATCAGCATTAAGATTATCAGTTTCTTTGTATCCCACCGACTCTAAAATGTCATGCGGCACAAATTTTTAAGAGCAATCATGACTACTTAAAATGTAATTAATTATGGCATGATTTCAGTTTAACACTTTCAATTAAATTAATTGAAATAATGTTGTTGTAATAAAGGGCTTCATTTCCCAGAGCATGGTAAGGATACTAGCCTTTTTAGATTTCGAAACCAGTAGTAATTGATTGTAATTGTAATTCTCACAAAAATTAATTGGAAAAGTACTAAGGTGGTCACAGAATTCAGAGAACATCTGAAAATAAGCCTGGATTGGGAACCAAATAGAGTTGGTGACAATCAACCTACTGCTATAGAATGATCTACTTACAGAGCTACCAATGCTGACACCGTAATCCCTGGACACCTTCTGACACAGTTTAAACTCTATGTGTTATTAGTTAAACCAGTAGACTTCCCACTCAGCCTCAGTCAGAGTGAAAGTCAAAATCTGATTCTGGAATTTTGTTTCATTCCTTCAAGAATCAAACTGAAAGCCCCAGGTATCTCATTTACCATTTTAATTCAGGTACCACATGCTAAATGTAAGAGGAAAAAGGAAGAAAATACATGAGAAATCCCTTTGGATTCTAAAGTGGAAAACTACTAAGATTGCATGGGTACATGAAAGCCAAACAAGATTAATTAGTAAGAAAGGCAAATGAAATACAGATACTGTATTTACAAAATAAGTTAATGCGAAGTAGCATAAGTAAAGAAAAACAAAGTATTTTCTATTTACTAAAACAGCTCTATGGAAAGGAATAAATTTGAGTTGGGGGATAGCAAAAAGATAAGCTGTATAGTATTAGAAATAAAATTTAAAGTTATTTAATTCAAAAAATAAACTAAATTTAAAATTCCAGTATTTAAAAATATTTTGAGAAACACTTCTGAAAGAAGTGAAAGACTACTTCTCAACTTATGAAGCAAGTATAAAACTCTTACCAAAATTTCATGAATACATTGAAAGAAAAATTACAAATATCTCGTTTATTTTTATAAAATTCTGAAAATATTAATTTAATACACCAATATGTAAAGATACATTTTATCATTACTAGTTGGATATTTCCTCAGCAATATAAAATTATGAACATTCATTTTTTATGGCCTGGTCTTCCTAGGACAAGTGTTGTGGTTTTTTTTTTTTTTTTTTTTTGGTGGAACCAGGGGTTGAACTCGTGACCTCGGGTTTGCCAGGCAGGAGCTTATGCCATTGAGCTAAATCCCCAGCCCTTGAACATTCATTTTTTAAAATTCTATTTATTGGTATATTTTTATATACATAACAATCATATTCATCATAGGAAATTTGTTTCCTTTCATGATATATTTTGATTCTTCTTTTATTCCAATCCCCTCTCCTCCCTTCAAGCCACCTTCCCCTCCCTATTTACAAAGCTTCGTTTCCATTTCATTTTTTTCCTTTTCCCTTCCTTCCTTTCCCTTTTCCCTTATCCTGGTTTTGCTTTCATTTTGAACAATTTCTTCCTTTTTCACAACATCTATTATACATTTTGGTCCAGCAATAGCTAATAAACTTGTGAAACAATGAAAAATTTTACCAAAGGTGCAAAACAAGTCAAGGATATTAGTTACTTAATTCTATTTAAAATTATGCTGGAAATTCTCATCAGTGCAATACGACAAGATAATTAATTCAATGAGAGACATAAAGATAAAAAATTATAAAACTACTTATTTACTTCCTTACTACTTACTTTTGAATAAATAGAAAGGGTTGGGGCTGGGGATATAGCTCAGTGTCATCAGGGCCTGCCTGGAAAGCTGCAAGATCTTGACTTTGATTCCTAGTACCAACAACAACAGCAACAACAACAAAAAGTGCTAGGCAAATTATAAAAAGCGTACTCAAATAAATAGGTCACGATGCAAAATGAATCATTTTTTCTATATATTAAGCAGGATAAATAGAAATGAAAGTAAAAAATACCAGCATTTACACAATTATTCAACCATATAAAAAATACCAGCATTTACAAAATTATTCAATCATATAAAATACCTAGTAACAAGCTTAACGAAGTTTTGCCAAACACAAAACTGTGTTTAGAGTAAGATTTTAAAACTTTTAAAGATCTTAAATATTCATGTGCTAGCACATAAAAATCATTAAGATACTCATTTTCCCCAAATTCAATTATACTTGAGTCAATGGAATTACAATAAAAGTTATGATATAATATTTTACTAAATTAAATAAATATTAAAATTGATAGTGACAGATAAACGTAAATTGGTAGAAAGTAATTATGATAAAGAATAATGTTAGATAATTCAACCTATCTCCTTTCAAAACATACTGAAAAACTCCACTAATCAAGGCATTGTCATGTTTGTCTAAATATAAGTCAAGTAAACGTGTAAAAGTAGTCCAAAAGACTCACACACATATGTTTAACTGATTTTCAAAGAAGTCAAGTTAATTCATTGATAAAGGATCTTAATACTGGAAAAACAGATGTTCATATAACAAAAATAAAAATAACTTCAATCCCTATTTCATTCTACAGGCAAACATTAAGTTGGGATACATCATAACTCTAAGCATAAGATCTTGAACCATAACATTTCCATAAGATATAGGACACATTCTCAGCAATCACCGTTATGCAATGACTTAGACATGACACAAAAACTACTAAAAATGAAATTTAATTTCAGTGAGGTAGGCTTCTAAATAATTGATTGGTTAAAGGGAGGGTAGGGAAATGGAAAATAAAAAAGAACCAGGTTAAGCCATGTATGGATACAAATTCCCTATAATGATTGTGATCATTATGTGCATGTAAAATGTACCAAATAAACTCAATTAATAAATTTCTGCTCATTGATGACCATGTTAA
The DNA here is from genome assembly GCA_004365215.1 of Cuniculus paca. Taxonomy (NCBI): domain Eukaryota; kingdom Metazoa; phylum Chordata; class Mammalia; order Rodentia; family Cuniculidae; genus Cuniculus; species Cuniculus paca. Next base: position 18,177 of record RJWT010011309.1, read on the forward strand.
GAAAAATCAATAGATCCGTTACAGACAGGGAACTGATTGCATTATAAGCATTCAACAAAGATCCATAATCATTAATGATTTGTAACTCATACAAATCAACAATGAAAAGACAAATAATCCAATTTAAAATGCTTTAAGTTTTTGAATTGACACTTCACTAAACAAAATAAGTGAACAGTCAATAAATGTACAAAAAGCTGTTTTTCAATATTACTAGGAAAACTAACTTCAAAGAATAATGAATTACTTAACGTATGTTGAAGTAGTTAAAATAAATGAGAGTGTCAAAATCAAATGTTGGAGAGAAGTGGAACAACTGCAAGCTTTATGATTGTTAATGGAAATGTTAAATTGTACTACTGTGTAAAATTGTTTGGTAGAGTTTTTCTAAAGTTAAAAATATGAATCTTCCTAGATCTAGAAATTCTACTATTATTTATTTAAAGGAAATAAAAACATATATTCACAAAATAAATTCGGTAAAAATATTCATTGTTGCAATGTTATTTATTTATAATTGCAAAAACTAAGATTGCCTAAAATGTAAATAAGTTAACAAATTAAAAAAATATAATCACACACAGCAACAAAAATGCATAAACTAATTATGAATGTAACAGCAAAGGTAAATCTCAAAACCAGTAGGTTGAACAAAATAAAGCAGATACAAAATAGTATATTACTTTGTGGTTCCATTTAATTATGAAGTCTGAAAACATGAAATTAACTTATGACAAGAAATCATCAAATATCTTTCTCTGGAAGAGAGAATTTACAGTAAAGAGAAGTTATGTGTGTTCTATATGACCCATGTCTTATTTTAGATGATGGATTTATTGATGAATAAAACTGTGGAAACTCAACAATCTGAACACAATATATGCATTTAATTACATGACTACTAAACTTCAATAAGAATTATACAAAATAAAGAATATAACACTTGGTAAGTTTGTATTGATAAACAGGTTAATTGATATGGATAGTGACTTTATTTCTAGATGTTATAGAAAAGAGAAATGAAAAAGGAAAAGTCACTAGATGAAAACATATGTTTTCAGAAGATGAATTTGAAGATAATTGATCAAGGGTTAAAATGATGAAAGTCATTTGCCATAAGAATTCTATAAGCAGAGTTGAAATATAACAAGGATTCAGTTTACGTACATGGAGATAAACATGGTGATGAAGAAATTTCTGTGAGTTTAGAAATGATGAGATTAACAAGGCAGAGATAGCACTGGATGGAACACAATGTGTTTTCTTATCAGCCTAGAATTAAAGGGAAAACTCTATGTGGGGAAATACAGTGTGGTATATTGCAACATTTGAAAGTTATAGGCACAAAGTAAAGGATGCTTATCTTGTAATGTATGATCAAGTCATCTCCAAAGACCTAAGAATTTATGTAGGAGGGATTTCGAAGTTATATAACTGAGAGATGTATGGGATATAGATATAGAAAGATATAAATGCAGACGCAGCTACAAAAGTACACATATGGATACAATATTTATCTATTCCATTAACCTTTAACCAATCATATGCTAGCTTTGGAATGGAATGTATGGGATATAGCAGGGAAGAATGTAGCTATGATCCGTCTTCTCATCAACCTGTAAGGGAAACAGGATAAAGAGAGAAAAAGAAATTTAAAAATATTACTGATAAAGAAACATCAATTTATAATAAAACATCAATATATAATAAAATGTTTAAGTTTTTATGACTTTCTAGAAACAGCTCAGAATCTAAATTTTTAAAAAGTAGATAATTATGGATTAACTTGGAAAAATTTAATTGACTCTAATCGTTTGAAAGTGAAGGAGTATAACTCTACAATGCTGTGCACTCCAAAAACCATGCCTACTCAAGATAATATCCACAAGAACATAAAATTTACCTTTCTGAAATGTCTCAGGATCTCCTTCCTTTTAGATTCTCATTATTTAAAGTCTTCTGCCCCACAATCCTCAAATTAGAGGGATTAGTCTAGGAAAATTTAAAACTGATGTAAAGAACTTTATTTGTTAGAGTTTTTCTAGAAAATATTTAAAATTAGTCATACTTTCCAATATGAATTTTTAGATTTTTCCAAATAACACAATTTATGTACTGTTTTATCAAATGGTTTAATATCTCAAGTAAATAAATGTTAGCTTTATTAATAAAGTGTATATATATATGATAGCTTGCCATATGTTTACATTATAGGTGTTAAAATGACCTATTGAATCTCTGAATTGATTAAATCATTGCACCAAAGCACTTAAGGTGAATTTCATTTATAACTGCAAAATTTTAGGTTATGTTTTCGCAACTTTTTTTTAAAAGGCACACTTTTACTATTACATTCTAAGATATCAATGCTTTCTAAAGTTATCTTTCTTCCCCAAAGGAACTGACTCAATGTATAATTTTGAATTCAATGTCACCCTCACTAAATAGCAGAAAAATCATTTTCATACAGTCCTAACAACTCACATTTCCCATTCAGTTAAATGTCCCTAAAGTAAAATACATGCATTATCTTTCCCACAAGTAATTACTAGAGTTGATATTTATGCATCTTTCCATTCTTAATATAACATCCCAGACAACTGAATTACATGTTATTAAAATGGAATTTTATCATCTATGTTGCAAGTCAAAAGGCAGTATTTAAAATTCACATATAACAAAATGTTTATTGGTTATAGTATTTTTTCCAATGTACAGGCATTGCATGTCAGGCCAATACATGCGAACCCCGAGCAAAAATAAATCTCTGTACTCTCAAGACTTTCTGTGCTTAGGGCCAGTCATTTTTCCCCCCACAGGGTTTTTTGAAAAATGTCTTTGTGAAGTCTGAGAGACGTAATGTATCAGTTCATTTCATTCAGAAAGATCAGGAGGTGTTCTTCTTTCCTTCTGAAGTTAAAAATAAATTTTAAAAAATTCAGCTAGCTGAACTATTGCATCTTTTCAGTTGGAAACTAATGGCCATGTTTCTTGCAAATTTTATGAACCTTTGACCAACACTGGACTTATTTTTCTGGGGTGTAGAGTACTGTGGGCCTAAAATAAAGTGAATCATTGAACACTTCAACCAATTAGGCTAGTTTATAAGTGAATGGGAAAATATCCACTAAAGGGCTATAGGACCTTGGCAGCACAAATCTGGTAGAATAAAAGACCACTGACAAAGAGGTATGCTAATGAAGGAGTCAAAATACCCAAGCTGAAACCTCCATACCAGGAAAATGTGTCAACAGAAAACACTCAGAATCCTCAGAAGAACACCTCGACGCTCTCCATGAAACAGGTAGCATTTGATCACCTTATTCAGTGAGGAGCAGGTAAATCTAAAGATTATTGTGTTTTTGGTTATCCACAGATACTTGTATTATATTTGGCAAAATTATCACTACTGTGTTTACTTTAAGATTAGGCATAATTTAGAGATGTGATTGGGTGTCAAGTTGATAAGGGGTAGACTTGTGCAAATTAATCTTCATCATCAAGTCGCTTGGATTAGGAAATACCTATAAGGTGATTGGATCATGGGGCACCACACTTATCAGTGGATTGATCCACTCATGTTCACAGATGACTGTACTGTTAGGAGGTGGGTCCAGTTAGAGGTAGGTCACTGAGGGTATGTCTTTAAAGGGTACATTTCTCACTGATGTTCTTCCCCTACTCTCTGCTTCCTGGCTACTGTGAGGTGAGCCACTTTGCTCCATCAGGCTCTTCCATGTGCTGCCTTGGAGTCACTGGTTGATGGACTGAAACCTGTGAAACTGTGAACTGAAATAAACTGTTCCTCTTTTAATTTGTGAGTATCAGTTATCTGTCCCAGAAACAAGGAAGCTAATAAAATAAAAAGCAAGAATGTACAATATAAACCGTAGTATAATTCAGTAATACTGATGGTAATGGAGGGTTTATTTGAAAGCTACTTAGCATGTTAATACAGTTTAGATATAGAATGTCTCCTCAAATCCTCATACTTGCAGATTGAATCATGGGGATATTGGAATGTGATTGAATCATGGGGATATTACACACATCAGTGGATTGATCCACTGATGAATACAAAACTAAATGTGCTGTTAGTATGTGGAGTTGACTAGAAGAGTTTTTATCAGCATCACTGAGAGTAAATTCAAAGGGTGTTCTACCTCCTTGGGTCCTACTTTTTCTGTTTCTTCCTAATTTAAAGGAAGTGAGTAGCTTTCCCCTATGATACCCGTCCACCATGTCATTCCTGTCTCAGACCATTCCTGTCTCACCCAGGGACTTCATTCTCAAAACTATGATCTAAATTAAACTAATACTCTTTCAAGTTGTTAGTGTCAGATATTTTTTCTCAGCAGTGGGAAAGCTGACTTAACACATATGTATGATTTGGTAGCATAAATGAGTGTTTTCCCTCATTGCTTCATTGTCTTTCTCCTAAATACTTAAACTTACTTTCATATAATGTTTCCTTCACAAAAGAGACAAGATCATAAGATAATCTAGAAGAAAAGTCAAGAGACTATCACAGCTGCTGAATTTATTAGCAGATGAGTGCACCAAATCCATTCACTGTCCAAAAGCTTCCCCTCTAAAAGCATGTGAGTTTTCAAGAACATTCTGTAGCTAAATCATAGCACTCCATCCATGGTCCCCAAAAGACTCATGCACATCTCTTTATGCAAAATGCACCAAAGTTTTAACAGCTCCAGTAATCCTGAAAAGTTCAAGTTTGGTGTCTCTTCTGAGACTTAAGTTAAACTCAGCTGTGAGCCCCTTTAAAAAATCAAAATGATAGTTAAGTGTTTCCAAAATACAGGATAAACATTCCCATTCATAAAATGAGAAATAGAAGATATAAAGGAATGGGATCAAGGCAAGGCTGAAATCTAGTCAGGCAAACATTAAATTCTATAGCTCCACATCCAGTATCTTGGATAAGTTGTGGCAACATCTGAGCTCCAAAGGGCTTAGGTGGCCCTGTTTCTATGGCACTGCCAGTTGCAACCCTCAGAGATGTTCTCTTGGGTTTACTTGGTTTACTGCTTGAAGTTTTCCTCAGATGTCCTGTTTCTGCTTTCTTCCACTTCTCCTAGTATATCCATTGCACTATAGGCTACAGTCTTACAGCTTTACATACCGCTCTCCTAGGGGCACACTACCTGACCTCCTAAGCCTTCCTTAGAATTCTGGGTGGAACCCTCCCTGATCCCACAACTCTCACATTATCCATGATTCTAAAACCAGCAATACTTTTGGTTAGCTACCAACTCATGCAGTACCTAGATGGCAGAGCACCATAAAATTAATCCATGGGAATCAATTTCCCTAA
>RJWT010011310.1:0-23427 GCA_004365215.1 Cuniculus paca
TCAGATTTTTGTTAATTATTTATATTAGTCTTCATTTGACAAATACGTGTATAGAACAAATCAGAAAAATGAGTCCATATTCCCTATCCAAAACCTGAGGCCAGATGTGTTTTGGACTATTTTCTTTATTGCTATTTATTTATCAGTTTTGCTGTATAGTTCTTCCAAAGAACTGTTGTTCTCTTTTGTATATTTTCTATTTTATATTACTCTTTGTTTTTACTTTTATTTTTTCATTTCTACTATTTGGGGTTTAATTATTTAGTAATTCTCTAAGATGGTTATTTAGAAATTGTTTTTGGCCTTTCTCCTTCCCATTCATTTTTTTAAAGCTTAAAAGTTTCTCCCTTGTAACCATGGTTTTAACTGTTACCTCATTCATTTTGATGTGAAGTATTTTTAACAGCTTTTTATTAAAAATATTTTACAATTTTTACTGATTTCTTCTTCATGCATTACTTAGAAGTTTATTATTTAGTTTTCACATAAATGTGTTTCCAGGATAAATTTTTGCTTTTAATTTCTGTGTTAATTCATCTGAGAATGGAGAACATGTCTATGCTTTGAAGTTTGTTTGGATTTAGTTTATGGTCGAGCATGTAGTCACTTTTGGTACATGTCTTCTATGCTTTGTTCCTTTATTCTGATATGCTAGTCCCATCAGTTGCTGAGAAACTTTCATTAAAATCAACCTGTTGTTCTTGTGGATATGAGATAATTTCTTTAAGGTTGTCTTTATTACAGCATGGCTTTGTTAGCCTAAGTTAATTTAAGAAAAGTATATTTCTCCATATGTAAAATTAGGGTAGTATTTAAACAAACTGGTATATAGGGAAGGTCACAAATTACATTTAAAATACCATCAGTAATATATTAGAATCACATATAAACATTTTAAAGAAACTTTAATGTGTTCAGAAATAATGTGCATCTCTAATGTTGCTAGCAATATGTTATTTATTAAAAGCCTTTAGACTGTTGTCTTCTGTGTGTCTTGAACAAGTTCATAATTGTTTTTCATATTTTACTTTATTTTTCTAATTTATAAATACACAAAAATGTTGAGAAAGTATTATATTGTGGAGAATAGGGAAAAAAGTCAGGGAGAAACTTACTGCCTATATATAAGTTTTTTACACTATATCCATGATAAATTACTACAAGTGGACATTTTCTGTGATTTAAATTTTAAAAGAGATACAATGGAGGTTTATGAGTTAATGTGTAACATTACAATTCTTCCCTATCAAAAAATAATAGCAAAGAGCCTCCTGGCTATTGATTTTTGCACAGAATATGTGATTTTCAGGAACAGATTTCTGACTACATGTATATGTTATTATATGCACTCAAATTTGGAATTGTTCTTTCCAGTGAACAGAACTTTTATTGATCTAGTGTCCTTTTGTGTCTCTCTGTGTATATGTACATACTACATTTAAGTTTACTGTGATAAAGTTAGAATGCCCAACTTTCTTTTGATTTGTATTTTATGTGGTATATCTTTCTTCCTGCTTTTACTCTCATTCTTTTTGTATCCATGTATGTAAGATATATCCTATGTAATCATTGTATTTGGTTTTGTTTTTAAATAGTTCTGTTAAATTGAGTTGATTTCTGTTTATCTCTCCTTTGTTGCTTTCTTTCTTGTGAATTATCAGTTCCTTTTCCCCCCTTTTAGCTTTTCAGTCATGCATGCTTCTGATCTTTCAGTGATCATCCCAGATATTATCACTTGCACACTTGATTTATTAAAGTATGAAGTAAATGATAACTTTTCCATTTCCTAGTCAATAAAAGATTTTAGAACACTTAGTTTCATTTGCTAGCCTCCCCAGCTGTGTACTGTGGTTGTTGTAGGTTAGAAATACTCATTTATTTGCTGTGTGTATTGCACTTCATTTTTTGATGCACAGTCAAGTGATATCTGATAACTTTTTTTCTTTCTACAAGAGGAGGTCCTTCATTGTTTCCTGGTGACAAGTTCTATTTCTGTTGTCCTAAAGATGTCTCTATTTTTCCTTCATTTCTGAAGGATTTTTTTTCCTCAGATTCAGAATTCTACTTTGGCACTTTCCCCAGCACTGAAGATATTACTTCATTGTCTTCTGGCTTCATTATTTATATGAATCACTTGGCTATTAATCTTACTCTTGCCTTTTGAAGTAAATCTTTTAAATAGTTTTTCTGGCCGCTTTTAAGATCTCTACATCTGTAAAGGGGACACCTCTCATATTTCCTTCTTGGATGTGCTTAAATGTACTTACTATTTTTGTGGGGGATTTCTAGTGCTTTTTGAATTTGTGGCTTGATTACTTATTTGAAGTTTTTAGCTATCATGTCTTTATTGCCTCTCAACCAATATGTTTTTTCCTGTCCTTCTGGGACTTTATTTACATGTGTTTTTTCGTTCCTTTCTCCATGTTCCATATTGCAGTTTTCAATATTTCTTATTTTCATGTCTTTTTATATTTCAGTCCAGGTATTTTCTTCTTTCCTATTTTCTGGGCCGTTGATTTGGTTTTTTTTTACCAGCTGTGTCCAACCTAGTATTAAAGCAACCCATACATAAGTTTGTTTTCAGAATTGTATTTTTATTGTCTTTTCTTCTATTTGTTTCTTACTGTCTGTTAAGATTCTTTTTGTTCATTTGTTTTTTATTCCTTGAACACATTAATTTACTTAAATCTTTTTCTGTTAACACTATTATGTGAATGTATTATAGGTCTGTTTCTATTGCCATTTTTAAAATCTTCATTTTCAGTCATTTTGGCTGGTCATTTTTAAATCTAGGCATCCAGTGTGAAAATTGATAATAACTTGAATTTTTGCATAATATCTTCTAAGAAGATTTACTTTTGCTCCTGTCATGTGGCTAGGGTAAAAATCCACACTAGCTCAGATTATCTACATCTAATCAGGGTGAGATGATGAAGCTGTGCTTCCCTACCTGTATACGACTAGGCCATTTTTGGTTTGCCTCTATGACTGGTATATAGTCCTTTGGAGTCTCTCCAAATACCTGGTGTGTTTTGTGTTCCTCTTTGGCAAGCCCTGTACCTAATTTTTATACCCCTACTTTGAGATATCCTGAAAGATCTGTTCACTTTCTCAGTCTCTCACCCAGTAGGTTTGGAATCTATAGGCAAAAAATGCACACAAAGACTGGGTTTTACCTATTTTTTCCTAGGAATCAACCTTGCAAATTAGCACTGTTTGAAAGCTCTGTATCACTTTAAAACAAATTATCTTTTCTAGTGTTCTCTCAGAAGGATAGCTTGAAGCAACCTTCTCCACAATGGTCAAGAGTAAAATGCCCAGTTACGTTGTAGAATTTATTATTCTCTAGATTATAGGGGATATTGCAGGTATTAATTACCAGATCATGCATACTTCAGCAGTGAAATGCATAAATATTTATCTTGTCTATTATAGTGTAAGTTTTCTAGTGGAAATTAGAGTGATGTGTTCAAGAACTTGATTTGGAGTAAGTCACACTATATTGTTTATAATTTAGTCTGTTGAGGAAATAGGCATGTTCTTCAACACAACTGTGTTTTTAATTGGATCCTAACACCATTCAGATCCTCTAGTTTTTCATATCTTTTGTTGTGGGGCATTTGTACTCATTGTTCTCTCTGATTGACTGTATACCCTTATACTCAGATTTGAATATGAAGCACATTTTTAGGAAAGACAGGGCTGGGGATTTAGCTCAGTGGCCTAAGCGCCTGACTGGCAAGCACGAGGTCATGAGTTCGATCCCTGGTGCCACAAAAAAAAAAAAAAAAAAAAAAAAACTTTAGGAAAGACATTTCCTGACCCACAAATTTAGGTCAGGTTTAAGTCAGATGAATGAACTTTTTACTTTTTGAATTACCTAGACTCATTTGTGTGATGATTTGATTAAAGTCTTTTTTCCCCTTACTAGACTTTGAATTCTGAGATTAAGAATGATGTCTTTTTTGGTTGTTTCTTGACTCTTCGATCTTCTTTTTCTAGTTCAATGTTTGGAAGGGTCTTTATCGTTAAGTAGGTAATCAGTTAATAATTATTAATAGACAGTTAATATTTTTATGAATAAAAAATCAAGATAAATAAATGATGCACCGATGCTGGTACTGGTAGTGATGAGAAGTGAAAGGCCTATTGCCTTTGTGCAAAGGCCATTTTTAATCAAATACTGGCTTTGCATAGCATGCTCAAAGTTTTGTAGATATACATGTATAATCAGTAAAATTCTCTTGAAAATTTATTACTGTGCCCATTTTGGGATTTATTTCCCATCCTTTCATATTCTTTTTGTTTCATAACTTTTAAAAGTACTAGATTTTTAAGTGAAATGTCTACCATTCAGATCATTCAGGTAATTATTGCCAGTCCTACTACAGAGATGAATTGGAATTTAAAGAGCCTTGAAGATTTGTTAAAATCTTGAAAGATTCAGTATCAAAGGAAATAATGCTTAGAATTTACATATACATGCATATACACATGTTCTCAGAGGTATTGTGGTTTATTTTACCAAGGGAAATTGGTCTTGGCTTCATCAGGCAGGTGACAGTCAACTGAATCTTGACTAACCAAGAAATGTTTATTAAATGGCCAAAGAAATAGTATTCTGTTTAAATGTGTATTATCATGTAAATTGTTGCTAGTAGCTTTGTGGGTTTACAAATAGTAATTTGACTGGAGGCCAGCGTGATTTGCAAGAAGAATTTGTAAAGGCAGATTAGGGCCATCCACATTAGTTATCTTTTGGCATGAAGCCCATCAGAAATATTTAACGAATTCTATAATACTTAAGAGAAGTTCTGGAGCCAGACTCTCTTGAGTTCATAGTCTAGTCTCTGCCCCTTACTATATATTTTAGTATTCCTGTTTATAAAGTGGAGATGGTAATTGTACTGATTCAGTAGAATGTAATTACAACTGAGTGAATTAAAATTTGTTGATAATTAGAAAAGTGCCTGGTACATAGAAAGATCTCAGTTAATTGTTGGCTCTTGTTGCTTTTCTTATATCAAGAAAATCTTGAGCATTATAATTGCATTATTTTAGCAAGAGTAAAATCAGTAAGATTTAAACTTATTAATTTTATATAATCAGAAGTTTTACCTACATATGCTATGTGCAGCATAAAAGCAGATTTGAAATTTGTATAACATTTTTATGACTTGCAAATTTATAGAACTTAAATCTTGTAATTTTTGTTTTCTTTTAGATCTTATAGAAAAATTTCAGCTATAGCCCTTGGTCTAGAAGCTGAAATCATAGAAGCTGTGTATGATGCATTAGGATATTGAAGAAAATAAATTTTTGAATTAAATATTTGGAATATAAGAAAGGAAAGGTGACTGAAAATGGGCCGGAAGAAAATACAAATCACACGCATAATGGATGAAAGGAACCGACAGGTAAATAAAACTTAGTTTATCTATTTCGTTGATACAAGATATTTTTAAAAAAGAAGGTAGGATACAGTGGTCGAATTTTTCTTACATCTAATTTTAAGTCTTAAGTGTTTTCAGTTCCAGACTAAATGAAAAATTCTACAATCATACAGTTGTGTTTTTTTCATTATGTATCTTAAAGAAACTCTTTTCTATTACAGAAATACCAGGTATGTTATAGATAAATAGCATACAGAATTAAAATCATTGGAATCCCACCATTGCTGTTATGTGTATAGATTTTTTTTAATAGTTTTTGATACATTGATATGAATATGTTCTAGTCAGCTCAGTTTTCTCGTTAACCACTAAGGAATGGAATTTTTGTTTTTTTTTTTTTAAGGAATGGAATATTTTTATACCTCTTGTTGTCACTGATATTTCCAAAACATTTATATATAATGTCTCAGTTTTAAATTCTTAAAAATTCAGAATAATTATAATGATGCTCATGCATGAAGAGACCAAAAGTTGGGTTTAGAACTGATTGACCCACAGGCTAGCTGCATGTTTTTCTAAATAAAGTTGTGTGACAACATTGCCATGGCTGCTTTCACATGATAGTAGAGAGATTGCCACAGAGACTGTAAGGTCAGTCCACATGCCTAAAATCTTTGTTCTTTGATGCTGTAAAAAGATTTCCCAACCCCTTGGTTTAGAAACAGAGTATTATAAATGAATGACTATTCAGAGCAGGTGCAAGAGGGAGAGATGCTATCTCTGGGAAGGTTGCATGTCAGTAGGAATTTCAAGAACAGTTTCCGAAACCTTACTAGGACCAGAACAACACTGAAGATGTGTTGTGCACAGAGTAGTACTTTACCTGAGTATAGATATTACTGGAAACAGATCTCAACAGCTAGTGATCAGTGAGAATCTAAGGGTTGCCCTTAGACTGAATTGAAGCCTCAAAGTTGCTTAGAAAAGGTATAAGGCCCACTTAAGAGTGGTATGTTATGAAGGCTGTTAAAATAGGGAAGACATAAGATAGCCATTCTGTCAAGGAAGGATCCAAAGGACTAATTCCAAGCAAGGCTGCAGGTAAATCTAAAGGTCATGACACATGGAAGGAGAGTGCCCTGCATTATGAACACATGCAGTACAAATGTTATAGGGGAGTGGTGGTAAACCTATGGCACTCATGTTAATTTGTTTTCCTTTTAATACAAAATATATTAATGTGTGAGCTGTTTTTTCTGAACTAAAACCTCAGTCAGTATTCAGGTTTACTTGCAGTATTGACACTTGGCAATAAATGAGTGGGTCTTTGGGTTGCAGTTTGGGCACTTGGCTCTGAAGGGTTTGCCATCACTGGTACAGGGTTAATAGAACGTAACATACAGAGAATAACAGAGCTCATAAAATCCCTGGGCTCTCATCCCACAGATAGCCATATTAAAGTGGGCACAGCGTCACTGGGCCTCCCTGTGGACAGACTATGTTTTTAGAGGAAATGAAGAGACCTAGGAATACATAAGTAACTGCAATGTAACTTTCTAAGTTGAGGAAATGACTTTGTTAAAAAGGTGGTGTCTGCTGCTATAGCTCAGCAACTAGAAGTAACCTATTCCTGCATGTGATTTATCTGCTAAGTCAAACTTTTCAATAAACTGCTAAATGAGGGACGGGCTCTCTGAATTTCTGATTCACATAATTTCAGCAAAAATGAAGAAAAAAATATAGGTATGGTTGGGCAGTTTTAATAGCTTACATACAGATACAATTTGACACAAACTTAAAATGGTACGTGAATTTTACTGATTTTTCTTTTAGTACTGGGAATTGACCTCAGGACCTTTCACTTGCCAGGCCAGCGCTATGTTGCTGAGCTGTATCCCCAACTGAATTTTACTGATTTTTGAATTTGCATTCTGAGTTTAAAATTTGTCTTAGATAAAGGAGTAAAATTGTTTTGGATTTAAATTTTATCCAAATTCAAATATCCACTAATATCCATCAGATATTTATTTATCCAAATTGCACTGTATGCAAGGAACTGTATTAGGTCCTAAAAGCTCGTTAAAAACATGCGGCTCACGTAGATTTATATATGTGGCAAACGTAAGTAAATTCAGATATGGAAAAGTTTATGGAAGAGACCACTAACTCTTGGCAGCGTAGTCAGGAACCACTTTTTAGAAGAATAGCAAATAGAGTTACGAGTTACAGATATGAGCTAGCTACAGAAAGGCATACTTCTAAGTCATTGGAATGGCACATGAAAAATCCTGAAAGTGTCATATTTTAGAGAACTACTTCACTTCACTTACACTTGATGGGCTGTGGCGAAGCCTTATGTTTGTCCTTTCTAATCTAAGAGACTCTTTTTTTTTTTTTTTTTTAAAGTAAATCTTGTGTTAAAGTGCATGAGTTCAATCCCCGGTGCCGCAAAAAAAAAAAAAAAGTGTAATAGTGCATACATTTTAAATGTGTGGTTCAGTGAACTTTGGCAAAAATAACATGGCCATATAGCCAACGTACGTACCCCAGTGTACCACCCCAGAGGCACTCTTTATCCTGTCTCTCAGTCATTATTTCCCTGCCTCAAGCACAGTCACCATAATCTCTTAACACCGTATATTATTTATACCTTTTGTTTAATTTGTATGAACATGTTCTTTTGTGCAGTGTTGTTTGTGAAATTCAACAGTGTTACTGCTGCATATAGATAGGTGTACATTTATATATGTAACGGTATATTTGTAGATTTTTGTTGGTGTGTGATATTTTATTGTGAACAGAACAAGATTGATTAACTTTGTTCTATTATAAATAGGTATCTGGGTTGTTTTATATTTAGCTATATTATGAAGAGTGTTGTGTTGAATATTCTTAATATTTTTATTTTGTACACATGAATATTTGGGCATATACCTAGAAGTACAGTTATCGAGGCATAGGGTATACATGTGACTGATTTTAGTAAAGTAACAGTTTTCCCTAGTCCTTGTGCTTTACTGTCTGCCAGCAGTGTGAGTCCCAGCTACTCCAAATCTTTTTAAGTACAGGGTGCTGTTCATTTTAGCTGTTTTGCTAGGTGAGCAGTAGTAACTTAGTATAAGTTTTTTGTATGATTCTGATGGAGTTGTTCACCTTTTTGTATATTTTTTTCTGGCAAGTTAAATACTATTTTTTGTGTGTGATTGCCTGTTCACTTCTTTTTCTATTTTTTTTTTCCTGGTGGAATTTCCCCGTTTGCCTTTTGGTGATAGTAGGAATCGAACCCAGGGCCTTCCTGCTGAGCTGTATCCCCAGTGACACCCCCTTCACCCACACACACTTTTTTTTTTTGAGACACTGTCTTACTAAATTACCCAGGCTGAACTCAAACTTGCAGTCTTCCTGCCTCAGTCTCCCATAGTGCCGAGATAACAGGTCCTATACTTGATTTTAGGCAGAAGGCTGACAAGCAATAGGGAGGGATTACAAGTATATACCACCATACTGATCCTTTTCTTATTACTAATACAGAGTACTTTATATATACTAACATACATATGCACACCAGTGGATGTTTTGTCGACTTACCTACATTACAAATATTGTTTCTTAAGGGCCGGGAATTTAGCTCAGTGATTTAAGTGCCTGCCTGGCAAGCGCGAGGTCATAAGTTTGATCCCCAGTGCCGCAAAAAAAAAACAAAAAACAAAAACAAATATTTTTTCTTATCTATTCATTTTCCTAAACTTTTTGTTTTATAAATAACATAGTCATATTGTCCAGTTTCCTTTTTTTCCATTTTGTTTTGTTTGTTTTGAAATTAATTCTGATTACATTGCTCAGGTTACTCTTGAATTTGGTCTCTAGTAATCATCTCAGCTCAGCCTCCATAGTATCTGGGCCTAAAGGCATGAGCCACCATACCTGGCTCAGTTTACCTTTTGGTCTTTTCCTTTATGGCTAAAGCTCTTCCATGTCATAATTAATGTTAATAGAAGGATAAACTCAAGACATTCTAGTAAATGGATACACCTTGAGACTATACTCTTTATGTGAAATAAATCAGACACACATGTATTACATTGTCTCCTGGGTGTGAGAAACTGTGAGGACCAAAATGTACAATAGATACTGTGGAATAGGAATAAATTGTTCAAAAGGAAAGAGGAACTAGGGAGGGGAAGGGGGGAAAAATGATAAAAGAAGGATAAAATGTAAACAAAGCTTTGTAAATAAGGAGAGGAAGAAGGGTTTGAGGGAGGGTAAGGAATTGGGAGGAAAGAAATCAAGATATATCATGTACAGGTACAAACTCCCTATGATGAATGTGACCATTATGTATATTTAAATTGTACCAATAAATTTAATTTTAAAAAATCTTAACGTACCTCAAAAGTGTGAAGATAGTTCTTCTGTGCTTTCTTCTAGAAGTGTTTTTTGTTTTGCCTTTCATGTTTTAGATCTCTTATCTATTTGGAATTTATTTGGGGATTTAGTTTTTTATTTTTATTTATTTTTTTTTATTTTGGGGATTTAGTTTGAAGTAATCAGGATTTGATTTCCAAAGAGACATTTAGTGGACTTAGTACAACTTGTACATTTGTTTCCTTTTCCCACTGCATTTGTTAGGAGTTAAATAACAATGTATGTGTAGGTCTCTTTCTGGACTCTATTGATTATTATTTGTATGTCCTTTCTCAACTGCATGCTTTTTTAATTACTATAATTTGATGGTATTGTTTTCACAAAGCTAGCTAGCTATTTTTTTCCCTTTTCATTTCTAAATGAAACCAAGTGTCAGTGTTTACCAGAGAAAAAATATCTAAAAGTCTTACTGGAATTTAGATTTTTTCTACTGAGTATGTGAATATTTAGGGTTAATTTAAATCTTTACTATATTAAGTCTTATGATTCATGGACATCTTTATCTTTCATTTAGTTTTTATTATCTAAAGCTTGATAGTTCTGCATGTACAGGTCATAACTGATGTGCTGTTTACTCTTAGGCATTTGGTTTTTTAACATTATTTCAGTTTTCCTCAAATTTCATTTTATGTATGTTGCTCAATACAATGCATAAAAGTATAGTTCTTTTTATATTGTATATCTAAAAATCTTGCTGACGTTCACTTACTTCTAAAGCTTTATATGTACATTCATGTATAATTTTTGTATAAAATGTGATTCATTTTTCTTAGATATATACCTAGGTATGGAATTGCTGAGTTATAAGTTAAAGATAAGTTTAACATTTTGTGAAATTGCCAGACTGTTTATGGTCATACTATTTTGCATTCCACCAACAGTATCGGAGACTTCCATTTTTCTCACATTCTAGCCAACACTTTTTATTTATTTGTTTATTTTTTTTATTCTAGTTCTCCTGATTTGGTAAACTGATATCTTGTGATTTAGGTTTGCATTTCCTAGGTGACTAATGATGTCGAACATCTTTTGTATGCTTATCAAACATTTACATATCATCTTTATAAAAATTCCTGTTTAAATTTTTTGACTGTTATTAATTATCTTTTTAACTTATGTCATCCTCATTTTAAAAACTATTTTTTTAGATTGAGGAATTGTGGATTTGCAGTTACAGTTTTACTACTTTAAATAGTTGTCTTCTAAATTCCATCATTTCTGTGGAAACCAGCTTTTAGTCTGTTTTTTAGGATAATCTATCTTATTTTCTTTTGTTGCTTTTAAGACTTTGGATTTTTTCTTTATTAATAAACATTTTTACTGTGATACACCTCATAGGGGCATGTATCTTCAGATATTATACACACCATAATTTTTTGCCCTCAGATTCTAATTCTGTAGACTTAGACCTTTTTACTGTGTTTCAATCAACGTCTTATGATTTTTGTCCACTTATTTTTTCCTGTATATTTAGTTTGAATGTTTTCTAGTAATATGTTTTCTAGTCATTCATTTTCTGTTTTCTAACAGTTATTCTTAAAATTAGCTGTTACAGGGTCGTAGTTTCTTCTGTTATTTTTTTTTAATAGTAGAATTAGATTTTTAGTTTTCTTTTTTTATAGATTTTAAATCTCCAGTGAAATGGTCTACCTTTTCATGTTCTTTCTTGTTATTTTCCACTGTTTTTACATCTAATTTTTTTTTTGGTACCGGGGATTGAACTCATGACCTCGTGCTTGTAATGCAGGCCCTTTGCCACTAAGCTAAATCCCTGGCCCATCTCATGTTTTTTTTTTTTTTAATGAGCCATCAGACAGTATACATGAAAGATACTGTAGATCATACTATGTTACATTCCTTCAGAGATAATTTTACTGTTTCCTCTTACTTTGCCATTGAACTTAGTTACTTAGCTTCTTAGACCAATAAGGGATTGGCTCAGCTGAAGAGTGGGTTGTAGTTTTGATGAGGTACCGTCTCACTCAGGTTAGCTCTGCTCTCTAGGAGGTGTCCACCAACACTGTTCACAGGGCTAATGGTTCTTTGGGCTTTTCTTGAAATTTGCATTTTGTCTTCTTTATGTATGAAGATTACAGAGAAATTCTGCTTTGCTTTTTTGAAGGTTTCTGGATTTTTCCTTCCTTCATTCATTCCCACCTTTCCTTCCTCTGCTATCTCATGCTGCCTGAGAATTTGACTCATGTTTTAAGGAGATGACTGATAGTCTCTGCCTCTCCCTTCCTTCTGTACATTGGCCCCTGGAATGTTCAGTTTTGTGTCAGTTCTTGGGACAAAAATTCTCTTTATCAGCAACCCATGACCTAAAGGTTAGATTCATAGGCTTTTTAATGCCCAGAACTAGTAAGTACCTGCAAGAGAAAAGTAGCTGCAGACTAGTTTACCTCTTTAAGGCTCTCTCCCCGTCCCTGTCCTCCCTTCGCTCCCCCGAATCTTGGTACCTTCTGTCCCTGCTGAAGCAGCTTTCTGGTATCTTTAAATGGACATTTGTATTTTATCTTGTTTTTCTGGTTGTTTTAAGTCTCTTCTATCTACCTTTAGCTACATCATTGGTTTGGTTAGGATTTTCTTGCTAGGTCTAGTTCTCTACATTTACTTTTAACTTTTTTTATTTTTTTAAAGACAGGATCTCTTTATGTAGTTCAGGCTGGCCTTAGTAAGTAGCCTACGCCGACCTTGAACTTGCTGCAATCCTGCTTCAACTTTCTGAATGCTGGAATTACAGGCATGTGCCACCACTGCTGGCATTACTTTTAATCTATGTTATGCTTTAGGTATAGCTTTCATAAATAGCATTTGGGTGGACTTTTTATCTACTCTGATGTCTTTTATATTGCCAATTTACTTGATTTTTGTTCCATGTGCTCTTTTATTTACTTGGACTAGCTTATACTATCCTAATTGATCATTTCAATGTTAGAGGGATCTGTGCATCAAAAAAAAAAAAATCAGTTCATCTTAACACCTTTCCAGTCCTCAAAGAACCCCTCAGATTCCAGTTTTACTCTGATTGTCAGAGAAAAGAACATTGGAAGAAGATACTTTGACTAGAATTCTACAAACCTCAGAGGTTTTGAGTAAGCATGATTGAGAAGTCTCTACTAAAGATTAGTTGCTGTTTTTTTCACTCACATGCCCAGTGGAGCTTCTCTGCTGCCCTGGTTTTGTTCTGAAGGTCATCAGTCTACACCAATACTGCTGCCAATCCCTGTTGTAAGGTGGCAGATAATGAGTGTCCAGGCAGAGAAGGTGAGGTATACAGCTCAACAGCTGCTGTTTTAAAAATGCATTTTCTCATAGTACCACTTCATGTTTTTTTCCACAAGGCTACAAGCCCCCACACTCCCTTTGCTTCTCCCGTACTCATTCATAACATCTGGAGTTGCTCATATTTTTCTGCCTTACTTGTGGGGTTCATAATACCTTTAGTTCTCCATAGATTAATTCCAGGAAAAGTAGATCTACATTTTGTGTTAATTCAACATTTTGTTAGAAACTGAAACTTGCTAATATTTTCATATTTTTAAAATTAATAACTATATTGTTTGGTAATCACAACATTCACATTTAATCTTAGTTCTAAATATAAAAGATTCACTATCACCTGTTATTTACTGAGGGTTTTGCATTCTTTTGTTCTTATTTTAACCTTTCTGGTTTATGGATTTATTCAGCAAATTTTTTAGCACCTCAGTGCCATATACTATTTTAGAAGCTGAGTATGTGTCATTGAATAAAACTGGAAAAAAACCCCAGCCTTTTCAAGTTAGGTGACCTGATTTATTTAGCAAGTAGTGTCTGTTGGCTTTTCCCCCAAGAAGGGCGTGTGGGTGCCATATTTCCTGAGTGTCTTTATGTTTAAAGATGTTTATTGCCTCCATAGTTGAAGTGCAACTTGACTAGTTGTAACGTTCTAGGATTCCATTTCTTTTTCTCATATCATTGTGGAGTTTGGCCCTTCTGACTTTGAATATTGTTTTAATACCATACCGACTTCACCCCTCCAAAAGTGACTGACTTTTTTCTCTTTGGGTGCCCATAGTACTTTTGCCTTGACTTTGACATTCAGTAATTTAACCATAATATACCGTGAATTTAATTATTCTTTACTGTTTTTCTCAAGAAAAGTGTATGCCATTTCAGTATTATTAACAGGTAATTTTTCTTTTTTGGTTACAGTACTTGATCATACCTTCATTGTCTGCCAACCATACCCAACAACTTTTCTGTTTATTTTAATTTATTCTCTGTTTATTTGGGGGGGGGTTGTCCTGGAGATTGAATCCAGGGCCTTCTGCATGCAAGGCAAGAGCAGTACCACTGAGCCACATCCCCAGTCCTTACTATCTTGATTCTTCCTATTTTCTTTTTATGGTTCTAATCTCTGTTATGGTGTGATTTCTTTTCTTTTCTTTTTTTTTTTCCAGAGCTACATGAGCTCACTTCTTAGGTCATTCTGTTTTCTTACGTACTTCGCACCTAATATTAGGTACAAGTTAACGTAACTGACTTTTGTATAAAATAATTTTCCCTTCTTCCTTCCTCCTCTTCCTCTTGCTTCTTCCTCCTCTCTTCTTTCTCTTCCTCTTGCTTTTTCTTGCATCTTTATTCTTCCTTTTTTCTTCTTCCTTCCTTCATCTTTCTTCTCCCTCTTCTCTTGCTCTCTCTCTTATGTAAACATTCCCTGGCATTCTGCATTTAAAGCTGAGTCTCTACCAATTCATTCTGTTTGTTTTACAGGCTTCCCACACATCTGACTCTTCTAACACTAATCACAGTATTCTTACTTAGCCCTTCCCAGAACTATGAAATTCCTTCTTTTGTGAAGAACTCCATGAAATTTTAAATTTATAAAACCTCTCAACTCTTTTAATTAGCCAGCAGGATATTCGAGTGAAATACTAGGCTTTGTGTACTTGGGAACTACAAGACTTTGAGAATATTAAGGACATCTATGTGAAGAGAATAAAATGATTAAAATACTAAAACATATAGATATTAAATGCGTTTGGTATTATTAAAAGAAAAGAAAACATCTTGCCTAAATTTAGTGAA
Organism: Cuniculus paca; assembly: GCA_004365215.1. Taxonomy (NCBI): domain Eukaryota; kingdom Metazoa; phylum Chordata; class Mammalia; order Rodentia; family Cuniculidae; genus Cuniculus; species Cuniculus paca. The sequence continues at coordinate 14,892 of RJWT010011310.1, forward strand.
AATTACTAAACTGCTATACTGTCTTTAATTTTTGTCATGCTACATCAGAAATGAAATACTAAAAAATACAGTCATCTTTAAATTGTAGATGTTAAGTAGATTTTCTTTGTTATTGCTTCTCTTTCATGTACATGTTATATCTGTAATGTAAGAGACCTTTGACAAACAAGTATAGTGGAGATGATTGCATTTCATCATACTAGAGATCCTTCACTTATTCAGTGGCTATTGCGATGACTGATTCTAAATCTAGACCAGTAGACAGAGTTCATCGGATAAAAACCATATGGTAGATTACCAGTGAAGGAAAGAAGTCACTGAACTTGGTTCATACTACTTTACAATTCCACAGTTTATTAATGATTGATTCTAAATCTAGACCAACAGACAGAGTTCATTGGATAAAAACCATATGATAGATTACTAGTGAACGAAAGAAGTCACTGAACTTGGTTCATGCTACTTTACAATTCCAAAGTTTATTGAAAGGTACACTCTTAAGTCCCTTAAAAAAAAACATTTAAAATACACTTTTATTTTCTAGAACCATTTAAGGTTCACAGCAAAACTGAGCAGAAAGTAGAATTCCAGTACTCTCCTTCCTCCCCTCCTTTGCTCACCTTACCCTGCTGACAACATCCTGCATCAAAGTGGTACATTTTTTACAATCAAGAAACCTACAGTGATACATCATTTTCGAGAGTCCACTCTTAGTGTTGTGGAATCTGGGATTTTGAATAATGTACAGTGGTTATTTTCCTGTGGAATAGTTTCACTGCCCTAAAAATCCTCTGTTCTGCCTTTTCATCCCATCTTTCCTCCGTCCTCCTGGCCATTACTGATACTCTTATTGTGTACATAATTTTGCCTTTTTAGAATGTCATATAGTTGGAATCATACAGGATGTCATCTGTTTAAATTGGCTTTTTTCACTTTGCAACCTGCATTTAAGATTTCATGGTTTGAGAACTCATTTGTTATTGGTGCTGAATAATACTCCATTGTCTGGATATATCAGTGTATTTACCCTACTAAAAGACACTCTGTTTACTTTTAACTTCTAATAATTATCAATAAAGTTGATGAAACATCCACATGATGTTTTAAGTGAATGTATATTTTTACATCTTTTGAATGAATACCAAGCAGTGCAGTTGGTAGAAGACAAGGTTACGAGTAGGTTTATTTTTTTAAGAAAGTGCCAGACTGTCATCCAAAGTGGCTGTAACATTATGAGTTTTCACTAGTGAATGAGAGTTCTTGTCCCATAGCCTCAGCAGCATTTGTTGTTGTCAGTGTTCTGTTTTCACCATTTTAATAGATGTGTAGTACTGTTTCTGTGTTATTTCAGTTTTCGATTTCTTGATGATATATGATGTGGAAAAAACTTTTAGTATATTTGTCACTTGTGCATCTTCTTTAGTAAGTAACCTATTCACATCCTTTGTGAATTTTTTAAATTAGGTTTTTCATTTTCTTGTTGAGCTTTAGGACTTTGTATAATTTGGGTAACAGTTCTTTTCAGATAACTTTTGCACATATTTGCTCCACTTCATAATTTGTCTTCCTAGCCAGGCGTGGTGGCTCACGCCTGTAATCCCAGCACTCGGGAAGCTGAGACAGGTGGATCGTTGTGAGTTCGAGACCAGCCTGGGCTACAAAGTGAGCTCAAGGCCAGCCTGAACGACATAGTGAGACCCTGTCTCGAAAACAGGGCTGGGGATCTAGCTCAGCGGTCTTAAGCGCCTGCCCGGCAAGCACAAGGTTGTGAGTTCAATCCCTGGTGCCACAAAAAAAAAAAAATTTGTCTTCCTATTTTCTTGACAGTATCTTTTTCTGAATTTTTAATTTCAATAAAGTCCAATTTACTAATTTTTCTTCCATTGATCATGCCTTTGAAAAGTGATTGCCAGATCCAAGATTATCTAGATTTTCTGACATGTTAACTTCTAGTTATTTTATAGTTTTATCTTTACCTTGAAGTCTGTGATCCATCTTGAATTAATTTTGTGAGGGATGTACAGTTGGAACACAAAATTTTTTTTGTGTATGGAAATACGCTTGTTCTAGCATCATTTATTGAAAAGTCTGTCTTTTTTTCATTGTATTGTTTATGGTCCTTTGTCAAAAGTCAGTCGACTGTATTTGTGTGGGTCTGTTTGGTGCAGTTTTTTTTGTTACATGTATATGTCTCTTCTTTTGGCAGTTTCACACTGCTTTGACCACTTTTGCTTTAAAGTAAGTTTTGAGGGGCTGGTGATTTAGCTCAGTGGCATAAACACCTGCCTGGCAAGTGCGAGCTTGTGAGTTTGATCCCCAGCACCAAAAACAAAACAAAACAAAACAAAACAAAACAAAACAAAACAAAACAAAACAAAAAAGCCAGTTTGGAAGCCCAGTTTTGTTCTTTCCTTCAATATTCTTTTGGCTATTCTGGAGCTTCTAACTTTCAGACTTGTCTACACTAAGCCCCGAGCAATTGATCAGTCACCGTTCATACTACTTTCTTATAAAACTAAACTTACTCTTAAAAATATGAGCTAGCAGTTGCATTCCTGGTGTTTAACCAGTGTCACCAAGCAGCTGAGATTTCTTTTGATCAATTTGAATAGGAATCATGAATCAGCAGTGTGCTGCTTCCTAAATGTTAGCGGCTCCAGGCTTTTAGTGCCAGTGACTCCCAGCCCACAGTGTAATACCTGAATATTATACCTCTTGGTGGTTTCTAGCTATGCCTTTCAGCTCCTCAGAAGCTGAGGCCTGTGTAGCCTCCTTGGTGGCTTTCTGGAGCTTTTCTAGCAGCTTCCATTGCCTCTCTAGTGTTCCCTGCAAATCACTGCAGGTCTCTGCAAATCACTGTCACTATTTACCAGCAGTTGCCATTAGTCTCTCTTGTTTGCCAGATGTCTTAAGCTTTTCAGGGATAATAGCCGTTCATGTTACCAGCTCTTTTTAGTGCATCACACTCAGCCCACTCTACCCAAAATAAAAATCACAAGTAGGCAGTAGAACCACTCAAGTGAGGCCTTACTGGGACCTCTGCTGCAGCACAGGGTTAGTAGTGCACAGGAGAGAGTCCTGCTTGACAGAACAAAGGAGTGTGAGGGAGCACTGCTTATGTAGTGCAGGAATGAGCTCTCATACATGCAGTTTTGTATTATTTCCTGGATTTATATGAGGACTTTCAGATTAATCACTGAGACACAGGATCATCTGGAGGTTACTGTGCGGAGACATCAGGAGTAGTTACAAGGCAAAGGCATCTGGAATAGGTCTGTGTGTCATGCCTGCTGCATCCAAGGCAAATACCCCCTGGAGTGGCTGTGGCATCAGCAGGGCAGCTACAGCGGTCATGGTAACAGCTCAGCTGAACTTCGGGAGAAGTGGCTGCATGATTGATAGCTTCTGCATTTTGGCAAAAATTGCCATTGCCCACACTTTCCAGGAGTCTCAAGGAATGCTGGCTGTGTTTTTTTTTTTTAAAGTTACTTAAACTATTTTATTAGAATACGTTTGCAATACATAATGCTTGCATTTATACTCATGGGAAATTGGTACATGTACATAATACTTGCTAATTTCTTTTTATGCTCCCTTCCCCTTTTCCCTCTTTCCTCCCTCTGTCTCTTGGTCCCCTTCCCACTGATCATGGCCCATTGATGTTTGGGCACTTAGGGGATATCAACAGCAGGCCCCAGTCCCTCCCTCATCTTTGCCCTGTCAGGTTAAGAGGCTACAGTGGTGCATGGAACAGGGGATGGACATTGTGGCTTTTGGCTGAGCAACAACTCCTGTTAATACAACCTAGAGTCTGGCAGGAGAAGTAAATCCAGAGGTAGTGGCAAGGCCGGGTGGGGCGTTATCACTCCCACACCACTCTTTTGAGGCCTTGGGGAGCAAATGGGAGGTGTGTTACAGCTGGTTTTCTGATCACACCCCCTTTTGGCTTTCATAGTGAAAGGACAGGGATTGGGCCTTTTTTTTTTCTATCTCAAAAGGAGTTGAAAACTAAAGTTCACTCAAAACCTACACAAGAACGTTGATAGCAGTTTTATAATTGTCAAAAGTTGAAAATACCAAGGTGTCTTTCAGTATGTGAATGAATAAATAAAATGTGGTACATCCAAATAAGGGAATATTAATCAGGAATTACAGGGTATTGAAAATACTCTGTATATACTATATGTGTATCGTTCATGTCAGTAAACATTCAGACCTGCAGAATGTACAGCACTAAGTGAATTCTGATGTAAACTATGAACTTTGAGTGATAATATGTCCATATAGGTTCATCAGCTGTATTAAATGTACTGGTCTTCGGAGGGATATTAATGTGGGGGTGGTACATATGAATATGCTCACTCAAGGGATTTGTGGAGAATTCTGGTGGCTTCCTCTAAATTTCTTGTCAATTTAAAACTAGTCCAGAGATACAAAGTCTTTAATATAAAAAAGTACTAAGTGCTGAAAATTAATTTTCATTTAGAAAGCTTGGAGTATTAAGTTTACAATTTTCAATTTATAGATATTGTTGCCATCATTGAAGCATAAGTGTATTTTTGTGCAAATTGTCTGGTTGCTGAGAAACCTCTTTTTGACCTCACTCTGGTTGGAGTCAGTTGGAGGAATGGAAAGGAGACAGAAGCTAAGTTCCTCTTCCACTAATCCCTTCTTTCATTTTCAACTTCAGTGAATAATTTTAAAGATACGTGTTTGAATATTACTTTTTAGAAAACCCAGCAAGGACTGTTTTTTTTTTTTTTTAACTGATAACTATTATTTTAGAGAAAGAATTTTCTTTAATCATGCCTAATGCATATTCAAAAGAGGCATTGCTTATCTGGTTTTTTTTTTTTTTTTTGCTTATCTGTTTTAATAGTCTCTTGTTAATATTTCACTTATTTTAGAAGTATCTGTCTAGAGTAAGAATGTTCACAGGGCTTTGTATTGTCATTTTCTTCTTGTTCAATATTTTGAATAAACATTTTAAAAATTACTTTTGTCAGGTTGCATTTTAATGCAGCAAGTACATCTAGGCACATCTGAAGTAGTAAATGATTTGAGTTGTACTGGTTATATAGTATATTTTAATAAGGGTATAATATAGCCAGGATTCTGAAAACCAGTGTTTCAATCTATAATAAACATTGAAAGCTACTTAATAACAAATGATTCATAAAATTAATATATAATTGGCAAATTTTATTTATTTATTTATTTTGGTCATTTTGAGATAGGGTCTCACTGTGCAGTTCAGCCTGGCCTTGAGCTCACTTTGTAGCCTAGGCTGGTCTCAAACTTGGAATGATCCTCCTGCCTTGCCTCCTGAGTGCTGGGATTACAGGTGTGCGCCACCACACCTGGCTATTTTATTTTATTATTATATTATTATTATTTTTTTTTTTTGCGGCACCAGGGGTTGAACTCATGACCTTGTGCTTGCTAGGTAGGCACTTAGGCCGCTGAGCTAGATCCCCAGCCCTGTTTTTGAGACAGGGTCTCACTATGCCATTCAGGCTGGCCTTGAGCTCACTTTGTAGCCCAGGCTGGTCTCGAACTCACAACGATCCTCCTGTCTCAGCTTCCCGAGTGCTGGGATTACAGGCGTGAGCCACCACGCCCGGCCACTATTTTATTTTAAAGAGAATAAAACCTAACAGAATAAAACAGAATAAAGCCAATCAAAACAAAAAACTGGTACAGATCTTCAACACAGCATCATAGGAAATCAATGGATACTATAATATATCTTATTATCTTCAAAATAGTTGTCCTATACCATCAGACATAGTAAAATCAAATAAAACAATAAAACCAATCAAAACAGAACATTGAATAAAACAAAACAGTAAATCAGAACAAAACAAAACAATGAGAACAATATCAGATTTCAAGAACAAGAGAGAAGGAAATCTCCCATATTTGCTATATTGCTTACTGTTATCCTCCTAATAGATGCTCAGACTACTGGCCTTAGACTTTGCAAAGTCAGTCAAACAATATAAGCATTTAGTTGTTCTTGTAGCTCAGTTGCTATCGACTCAGCCTGTCCTCTGAACCAGCTGGTTGCTTATGAGGGGGAAGGGGACGGGCAGAGTTCTTGATTCTTAACCCATGTGGGAAGGGCAAATTGGCTTGTCTTTCTTCCTGGGCCCTGCATGGTTTGCGCAGCTCACAGGAAGGGTGAATTGGCTTCTTGTTGTACTCCTCCCAGACCCAGCATGGTTTCTGCCAAATCACAGGAAGTGGGAACTGGCTTCTCTCTTCCTGAGCCCTGCATGGTTTGCCATAATTGGAAAATTTTAAAAGGTACTGGTAAAGTAGGATTAATACTTCTATAAAAATCTCTTGCTGACAGGTAAAAAGCAAATTATATAATAGGAAAACAATTGAGTGTCAGTTTAGAGAAAATAAATCCCAAATGACATTAGGTGTAAGAAAAAATTTGTCTGCCTGTCTGGTGGGGCGTGCCTGGAATCCCAGCAGTTGGAAAGTTTGAGGCAGGAGCTTTATTGCAGCTTCAAGGCCAGCATGGCCTACATAGAGTTCAGAACCAGCCTGAATTACATAGTGAGACCCTGTTTACAAATGAACAAAAATTTAAAGCAAAAAATAGAAAAAAGGAAGTAAATGTGTTATGTGCATATACCCATTCCCCACAAGGAATATAAAAATTATGTACTAATCAAATCAAATCAAATAAAAATTTGTCATGTTATTTCCAGTTAGGAAAGTACATATTAAAGAAATGAGATTTTTATTTTATACTGATCATAGTAGCAAACATTACAAAGTAGTAACAAATATGAAAATTATGAAACTGAGAACTTTAAGCTATGGCTATTCAACTTGGAGACATACCAATGAGGTATGATCAAATTAGTAAAGAAAAGCAAGGAATATTGATAATATCTCATTTTTTACAAAACTGACAAAAACTATTATATGTATATACAAACCTGTATGCAATTATATGATCTTGTACAAAAGTATAGGATAAAAATAATTATATTGATAATACAGATTAAGGGATTTGTGTTACATGCGGGGAAAGTGAGGAAACAGGCAAAAAAAATGTTGCATTCCTCTTATATACTTACATATAATCATTTGTATATATGTAATAAAGCCTTTTTGAAAAGATTAAATAATAAGAGATTTACTATTACCCATTAAGGATAACTGTTTCACAGAGAGGGAACATAGCAAAATTCCTAAATTGGAAAGTTACTGTGTGTGGAAAACACACACACGTGTGTACACATTCATACCGTTGTGGCTTACTTGGGTATAAGGGAATTGATAGAAAATAAGGTCAGATAGGAAAGTAGAGAACAGATAATTTTTTTTGTGTGCTTGATGAGTTTGTATATTACTTTTAGTACCATGAAAAACCCTAAGCTGCCATTGAACCATTTGGTCTGTATTTTAAAAATATTTCTCTGACAGTTACTTGACAAATGTACTGTGTGGTGTTGGAGATGTTAGGAAATCTGGTAAGATCACTGTGTAAACAATTCAGATGAGAGATGATGTAACTTCATTAGGCTGGTGGTAGTATAGATAGAAGTAGATACATTTTTATATTTTAGAAGTAAAGCTGACACAGTTTGCTCATGGATGGATGGATTGTTAACATAAAAGAAATCAAAGGTAAATCAACATTTTTGTTTTCGTTGTTTGAATAGATCATGGTGCCTTTGCTAAAATGGTGAAGATTGTGGAAAGAGTGATTATTTGTTGTTTTTAAATCCATGAAACTTATTGCCATCACCAGGCAAAAACTGGGAGTATAAAAGGAGAAGGGAGCCCAAGTTAAAAATCTGTAAATACTTAAAATACATGGAGATTGGAGCAGAGGAAGAGGAAGTATCGGTAAAGGCTGAGACTAGGCAGCCAGTGAAGCATGTTGTGTCATTAACATCTGGAATAGACTGGTTAAAAATTAAGAGTGTGGTCGATTTTGTCAAATGCTAGTGAACTATAAAGTTAAAAACTGATTGACTTTGGATAAATTAAAGACCACTGGTCATATTGAGAAGAGCAGTCTGGGTGAAATATGAGGAATGAAAGTCTGATTGTAATAGGTTACAAAAGGAATAGGTGGTGAGAAATCACAGACCACTGTAGACATTTCTTTCAAACATTTTTACTGTGAAATAAGAGCAAATAGAAGGGTTGGTTACTAGAAGGGCAATAGAGAGTTGAAGGAGATAGTGGAGCACTTTATGTGCTTATGATATTTGATCTCGTAGAATGGAAGAAAACCCTCATGGAGGAGAGAATGAAATGTGCAGTAAAGAATGGGAATAAATATGTTAGTAACATCACAGAAACAAAATCAGGGAAAGGTGTAAGTGAACCAGTTAAACTGATTTGGTTATGGAAAAATGAGGTAATTCATTTTGTTTTCTCAATGATATATCAGAGGAGAGTGAAGTTATGGGAGAGAATTAGGGAAATGGGTAGCTGACTTGGAAAATGGGCTAATGCAAAGAACAGTGAAGTTAGGAATATCAGGCAACATGGAGTATTG
>RJWT010011311.1:0-23401 GCA_004365215.1 Cuniculus paca
ACCTAAAGTGACCCCAGCTCCTGAACCAGAGCACTGCTGAGGACTCACAGAGGTGGTAGATGAGAAGAGTCAATGACTGTTCAAAGCTTCAAAGTCCCACCACAGCTCAGAGATCCCTGCAAGTTCTGACTCATTTGAGATTTTTCTGTGTGATGTCAAATCCATATTTTAGATCCTTACCTTTTCCAGGTCTTCCTATCACTGTGTAAATTACATTCCTATAATAAATACCTTCTTCCATATTGCTCAGAGTGGTTTTGCTTCCATGACTGAATCTTTTTAAAGTTACAAGTGAAGTGTCTTCAAAAAGAACCTGTAAAACATACTATATTTTATACTCAGAACTTTTGCCACTTGCAATTACTTGGATTTTGAGAGATTGTTTTTTCCCCTAGTGATTGGTAATAAAGTGATGATCTTAGTATGTTACAGCAGGAGAAGTTGTAAGGAAATTTGATGGTGGGTTCTGTTTTGGTTGAGATCTAAAATATTTGAACCCCCACCCCAAGTCTTGTATACTCAGAGTTGAGGTGGAACTTTTGAAAAGGTGTAGCTAAGTGTGCTATTGGGAGGTGGGGCCATGTTGGAGAAGCCATACCTTTCTACCCTGCCTTTCTGCTTTGGAGCCAGCCTAGTATGGACTGAATACTTTGCAACCATGAGCCAAATAAACTTGCCTTTAATGTTCAAGTGTTGGGTAGTTTGTTCCACTAATAGGAAAGTGACTAATACAGGTTCATGGTGTTTAAAATTGTCTTATAGTGTTACAATGTGTAATTACGTGAACATTTTAATATAAACCAGTGATCCACAACATTCAGGGCCTTAGAGAGAGTCAGTCATGAATAATCTCAGGTGCAGTAGAGATGAGAGAGTAGAACCGGGAAGTAAGTAGTAACCGGGAAGACCGGGTTAGACTGGGACAGGAAAACAAATTCTTCCTATAGAAAAATGGAGCCATTTTGGGGGAAGAGGGTGTGAGATGCACTATCTTATTAAAAGAGTAGATGTAGAACAAGGATCCTGATACTATTGCTTAAAGAAAATCCCTCAGGAGCAAATCAAGCACAGACATGAGTTGGAGGTACTGTCCAGAATCAAGAACAGGCAAGTGAACTATTCATTGCTGTGATTTGGATAAGCATCTCCCAAAGGCCAGTGTGTTAAGGGCTTGATCTACAAAGCCAGTGGCACAATTGAGAGGTGACAGAAACTATCAGAGAATGAGTGGAGAGGTGAGCGGTGTCAGGTCATTAGGAACATGCCCTTGAAAGGGATCTCAGCCCTTCCTCTTCTATCTCTTTTTCCTCCAACTGTGAGTTGGGCACCTGTGCTCTGTCTCAGCACGCAGCCACTATGTGCTGTGATTCCCCAGGTCCAGAAGCAACAGGGTCAACAGATGCTGGGCTGAAATCTCTGAAAGTGAAAGCGAACATGAATCTTTCTCTTTATAAGTTGATTTTCTTGGTTATTTGCTACAATAATGGAAAACTGACTAACATACTAAACTTGGTCTGGTCCTGCTGTAGAGAAAGGATGGAGTTAAAGTTCAGGACTGGCAATAGAAAAAGTATCAAACTTCTTATAAATACTGGGAAGTAAGGTGTCATGTGGAATGTTTCGTTTGTTTTTAGCTTTTTGCTTTTCTTTCAAAGGTGGCCAAGCAGAACATGGATGTTCTGTACCCCAAGAAGAAAGGCTGTGAAGGGAACGGTCTTCCTTCTTGTATTTGCATGGCAATCTGACTCATCCTCCAAGGTCCGAACCTAACGCTTCTATGACTGTCCCCTCCCTGAGGAGGCTGACAGGTGGCTTCATCGCTTTTCCAGTGACACTTCATACCCTTAATTTAGTATATCTCACACTGATTTACAATTAGTCGCTTTTTTTGACAGCATAGCTCAACAATATATTAATTTGTATGGTTTTCCATGACTCCTGTTTTGTGAATCAGACAGCATTAAGGCAAACAAAATGAGAAAAGCTGTCCCCAGGGACAAGGGAAAACAGAAGGTCTTATGTGCCTTTTAGTGTGCTGCATGTTCAGCGGAGCTGCCTCGCTGCAAATGCAAGCCATCTCTGTATTTGCTTGGCAGGCAAAGCCCAGAAATAACACATTTTTAATCTATTTTTTTCTAAAACCCTTCACATCGATGCATATGCAAAATTTTAAAGATTTACTACCTAGTCTGGAAATTGGGCTGTGTCTTCAATAGGTGAATAAAGAGCTGGAGTTTTTATCCGGGGAGCAGAACTTTCATGTGTAGCTCTAACTGATTCATGTCCTGAGAGGCAGCCTTGGGTAAACCCCCTTAATGGGCCTGATGACCCCCTGACCTGCACTGAGTAATTAATAATCTTCTCCTTCTCCTGGGAGACAAATGAGAATAACAAACTGTGACAGTGTCTATTATTCTTAAGGAAGTCACGCTGAGATTGGTGTCGCCTTTCCACAGGACACATTATACATACTACACAAAGGGAGAGTCATGCACTGTGTGTAAAATTCTTGTGACAAATTTCTTTTTGTCTAAACAACATGATTGCTAGCTATTGTCTATTAGTCAAAAAGTCACCACTTCTTAGGGTCTCAGATGAGGCAAAAAATTTGAGACTGAATGTATTCATTAAACTTGTCACAAATGAGGAAGCATGTGATTGGAGAGTACCAGTAGACCCATTTCATAGGTCCGAGGGAAAAAAGCTGTGCACAGTGTTACCCAGGACTCAAGGAGACCTCCCCGCTTTGAAGCATTTGCTGATCATGCCCTGGCCCTTGGCAGTAAAGTGAGAAGAAGCCTTTTGCCACCCTAAGGCCAAGTTGATCCCACCTGTTATGACTCCTGGACTGCTCAGGCAGACAACTTCACATAAACCTGTGTTTGTCTCTTAGGGTTCCACAGTTACACACCAATTAGAGTAAAATGATGTGAAATAAAGCAGGACCTAGGAAATATCCCTAATTTTGCCAGTATTCTAAAATATGTAGCAAGGGCCTGATTGTTGAAAGACGACAATCCTGGCCAGGGTGCACACATAACTGCAGAAAATCATATGGTCACCTGAGTCAAATGCCATGGACCTGGTCTGAGTCAAAGTAATACAAATAGAGGTCTACTCACAGGGTTTTTGGTGCTAATTGTAAATTTACCCACAAAGGTTGGGGACTAATTGTGAATTTGTAAGGTTCTAGAGGCCAAAGATGTCTCAAACAGAAAATTTACTTATTTAGACACGATAAACAGGACAACATATCTAGAGAATCTGAATTAAGGTTGAGCACAGAAGATAAAGGTGACAAAGAAGAAGCAGAAATTTCTGTTAGGATTGCATAACGAAGCATGTCATGGTCAAGGCATGAACCGAAAGGTCAGAAGTGGGATGACTGGCATTCCACATGTTCCCAGGTCCTTGAGCTTCTCTCTTGATTTATTTTATTTTTGGTAGAACACCTCCTGTAGATTTTTAAAAAACAATACAGATGAAGAAAAATTTTGGAGACCTTGCAAGTATTAAATACTTTTATATTTTACCCTTATTATTCTTAAGAGTTTGAGTAGATATAAAATTCTAGCTAGAAAAATTCGTTATCTGTAAGCCTCCAATCTTGTACTTGAAAAAGTTTGATGCTATTTTAAAATCCTGTTCCCCTCCCCCTTTTTCTGATTTCTGCTACTTTAGAATGGGCCTTCAAGACTTGCAAAAATTTTCTTCCAATTTTTTTCACACATATATGAGATATAAGTATATTCTCTCTCTTTCTTGCTTCCTTCCTTTATTCTATTTCTTGGTTTCTATATTTCAGGTAAGAAAATTTTCTCAAATATCTGGTAGGTCTTGGCTATCCATTTGCATGAAGCATGAGAAAAATTGGTATGAGAAAAATTAGAACTAATGAGTAGGGGTATTAATTGTGGATTTGGGGGCTACAAGTACTAAAGTCAATTCACTTAGATCACTTGATCATGACGAAGTGCAGTGTTTGCTAACAGAGAACATACACAACAAACCTGTAGCAGATAATAATCGTGCTGGAGATTTCATTTGTTCCTCAATGTATACTCCACATTGGCCACCTGGGTATGTGTTCTGGGAAATTGACCTATATAGATGACATATATATGTTTCCTTGTCCTCTGGTTTGTGGTTGGTTTCAGCCAATGGAGGCACTAGCAAGCAATTAGAAGACTTGAGCCGAGAGAATTAGGCCCTTCATTCCTTCGACCCTCTCCCTGTGGAGCCATTGGTATCAATGGCTTTGGTTGTCTATGGAGGCTGAAGCCGCTGTCAGGTGGATCTATCCTCTATGTGCAACCACAATTACAACTCCTCAGGTTCAGTCACTACTCCTTTTCCCTTCGGGCCTACTTAGAAAAAACTCCTTGACTTTAGCTCACAGAGGTTTTGCCATCCCTTAGTAACATACCCTAACCTGACCCATGCTCTTGTAATTATTTTCAGCGGTAGCAGAATTCTAAGATGATCCCTCAAGCTTTTCCACCCCTGATAGGCATATACAACCTTCTTCCAAAATTCAAACGCAAATGTTGGTACTTCAGTCAGTCTAAAGATAGACACATCATCCAAGTGATCTAATCACATGAGATTTTAAAGTATAAGTGTATAGATCACAGGTAAAGGAAGTCAAAGATGGGAAGTAGGAGGATTTGACAGGTGGCTGCTGCCTTGAAGATGGCAGGAATGCTGGGGGAAGGAACGCAGGTGGCTCCTGGGAGCTAGATCAGTTTCTAGGCACCTAAGTCTTTTAACCTCCTGAGTTATAGGTGAGAATTTAGCCTGGCCACACCTTGATTTTTGTTCTTATCAGAGAACTCAATCACACCTCACAGAGGTCTACCTTAAAGATTGTGATTGAATGAGTATTCCTTTAAACCACCAAATTCACTGTAGTTTATTTTGTAGCAATAAGAAACCAGTGCAATACATTGAGATTTTCTCACTTTTCCTTTGAGTGTGTCATTCGCTTCATATAAGTTGGCTCATGAAAAAAACTCATGAAATATCCTTCTCTTTACATGTGAGCTTCAGGCTCCCTTGACCTACCAAAGAGGTTCTGTTTTGGCTCAAGGAACTTATCTTTTCATTTCGTGAATACATTTGATTTTCACAATTCTTATTTTCACGTAATTCACTCACTTAACATTTGTAGGCCATGGGAACACCATAATTAACAAAAAAGCTTATAATCTACCTGAAGAACATAAAGAGTAAACAAATAAATAAAATTTATGAAAGTTAGATGATAGTAAATACCAAATAGGGAAAATATAGCAGGAAATAGCATTGGAATTGGCATGGTTTAGGGGAATGTGATTTTATATACAGTGGTCAGGGAAGGCCTCATTGGGAAGCTGGCAATGATCAAGAACTTGATGTGCCAATGGAATATGTGGGCCAAGACCATTCCAGGAATAAGGAACAGCAACTGTAAAGGCCTTGAGAAAGGACCACATCTCTACACTAGACACCTCTGAGGAGAACCAAAGAGACCAGTGCGGGCAAAGAAAGATAAGTGAGGAAAGAGGTCTCAAATGTATTTGTCCTGATTATTATAATAAATCAGGAGATCTTAACGTTGTAAATGATCTTAGAAAGTAAAAAAGAGTAAGAAAAACATTTTGGTAAATTAACTTTTCTCCTTTGCTCTGAATGTGGTCTACCTCACCTTTAACTCTGATAATTTGTTAGGATAATTTACTGGGTAACTTTGTGGAAGTAACTTACCTCTACAGACTTTTGTTTATTGAATGTGAAACAAATAACTAGGTACATGTAATCTTTCCTATCACATTTGCCTGCAAAAACTGATCTTACATTGAGTTCTCTTAATAGTAATTAGTACTTCCATTAGAGGAAGGCCTGGGAAGTGAAACAAAAATCAATTAATATTGATGCTCATTCAGTATCTCTTGGAGAAAGCTTAGTTAAAAGATCCATACCTCTAAGACCATTTATAGATTCTAAACTTCTTCTATGTTTATTATATTTATAGATCACTGATAGATCAGGCCATGTGGTACTCTTTTGATGAGCATAAGTGAAGTTTTGATACAGCTATGACCATTTCAGGTGCACAATTAACAAAACTTTTGGAACCTTTAACGTGCAGTGATATGGCATAGCTCACCATCACAAGCACTGAGTGAGTACTCTTAGCAACAAAGAATGTATGGAAAACATTCTTAAATCTACTCACAGAAGATTGTAGCCAAAATCTGCAATGCATTATTGCAAGTTGTAGCAAAGATTAATATTCATTCTGACCTACCTTTGCATCCTTATCTCCTAATAGTACACTCTACTTTCTACTTATACTATATTATCTCCTGTTTCTGTTACCTACAATTCTTCCAACAGTACTGCTCCTCCTTCCCCATGTCACTGGATCTCAGTCACAAAATCCTATCCATCCATCAAGGCCCATATCAAATATTTCCTTGCTCAATGTAACTTTCTTGGTCTTCTCAGGTTAAGGCAATTTTTTTCTCTTTTAAAGCTCATAACACATTATTTGTACCTTTATAACAATACTTATTTTATTCTCTTTGGAAACATATTCCTCTATATTCTTTTTACATGGTAAGCTTCTTTTTTGGGGAGGGGCGGTACCGGGGATCGAACTCAGGACCTCACAGCTGACAGGCAGGTGCTGTGCTGCTGAGCTATATTCCTGGCCTTACATTGTAAGCTTTTGGAGGGCAGGAAGTATGTCTGCTTATCTGAGTATTTCCTACTTTATTCAGTAAAAGATGCTCCTCTGGAAGGTTGCAGAAGGACGACAAGTCTGAGCCCATTCGAAGGCAACCTAGTGACTTAAGAAGACCTCATTTCAAAATAAAAAATAAAAACGGGCTAAGGGTGTAGCTCAGTGGGAAGCCCCAGTACCGCAACACACACACACACACACACGCACACACGTATGCACAAACTGTTGTTAAAATGAATCATGTGATAAACTTGCAGACGAGCCCATAGGCTTATCAAAAAACAAAATCCTTCTAATTATATATGAAAGCATGTTTCTGTGTCCTTCTTAAAAGAGTTGTATCCCTGGATAAAAACATTACTTCCCATACCATCATAAACAACTGTCATCTTATCTATTCCACCTTAATTGTTTAGGAAAGAGGCTTTCCATGTTTATCAGGTTTTGATGACCTGACTTTTTGGTTATTAAGTCGTTGAAGTTAAATTTGGTATCGTTTAGAAAAGCACCCCCCCACACACACATACACACCTCCTGTAACCAAACAAAATAATCCTTAAGGTTAGACTATTAGCTTTGAAATGGTCTTGATAAGTTACCTGATTTAAAACACTCTAATAATTGGAACATGTCAGCCTGTAAGCATTAGCCAGTTGGAATGGAACCCAGTTCATCTCTTTATTAGCTACGCCTAGAAAAATTTTTTCCAAATATTTAAGTTTCTTGTGATTTGAAAAGCCAGAGGTTTCAAAAGAGCTTTTAAAATAATGCCCTATGTTTAAATTTTAGGTTGCCCATATTTGAGGGGTTTAAACAATTTTATTTAAGGGGATTTTTAGAAAGATTTCTGATGAAAATCCAAGTTCAAAGTCATTGGTTCGTATTTCATTAGTTCTCGTGTTGGCTGTCACCAGTAAATCTTCCTCTGGACACTTGTCCATTCCAATGAAAATAACTCTTGCCTTTATTTCTAGTTTTTTATTTTTTTTTTAGCTTCCATTAAACTGAGGCTTGGACTGCAGTCTTTTTTTGAACAGAGATCAGGTTACTAGAAATAAGTGCAATGTTAAGACTCTCATTTAGCAACTGAAATAGGTTTATCTGCCACCATAAAGAGCCATGGTTGTATCTCTTGTGTATTTGGAAAATTCCTTTGAAAATATAAAATGTATAAAATGAATTTCTCCAATGAATTACAATACAAAGCATGGAGTTTTAAATATTGTCAAGAGATATCTTTCATGTCATATCAAAGAAGTTAGGTCTTTGGAGAGTGCATTTATGAATAATCTTGTATTTTGCCTTCTCTTTATTATGTATTCATGACCAAAACTCCAAGCTAGGGTCAGAAAATACACATAATATACATTTGTATATAATTTATTATTTCACACAAAGAAATCTGATATGTGCTATCCTTTCCTAACATATGAATTGAATAACTTTTATTCAGCATCTGCTTTTATAAGATTTAATCTAGAAACAAGTTATACCAAGCTTGGTGCTAAAAGTCTATTTGATAAGATTTTTCCAATTTCATTATCTTTAGATTTATATAGATAGACTATGCAATAGTCACTTTTAAGTTGAAATAGTATTTCAGAATAAAGGTTTTCTTTCTTTTAGTTTTAGTAACATGGTTATGCTTATACTAAACATAGGATAATAACAATTTACCAGTGTAAGAGTAGTTAAATACCCAATTTCCAGACTAACATTGAATTTCAATACTGCCTATTTGATGTCCTTACACAGCTAAAACTAAGTAAGCTCTATAATGCTTGATTGTAATGTTCTTCTGGCTTCCTGCCATGTAAATGGATATATTAATATGCACTTCTCAAGAGTGTTGTGAAGTTTAGTTAATTAATGTTTATAAAAGCTTCTTGAGATTGTCTGCTGCAAGATATAGTATGAGTTAAAATTATATAAAAAGAAAACATGTAGAGTAGAAACTGTTGCCTAGAAAAGATAAAAATGCCCTATGTATTAGCAACATCTGAGTCAATGACTTCTCGTTTCTTTAATTTATTATAGTATTTAATGGGTAGTGCATAAAGATGACTTAAAGGTACATCATCTTTTCATAGCGCAGAAGTCTTTATGAAATTGTGGTCAGAGAGGTTTACATAGAGCATTTGTCTGGTGTTCATTTGGGTGGAACATTCAAATTAGGGATCTCATAAAAAGTAAAGTACTAGTTGGAAGATTAATTCTTGCTCCCAAGTGAGTATACCTCATGGTAAGCACTCTACTTCCCAATATCTAATTTCCATCTCTCTCTTACAGCAATAGAATGCCAAATATTTTTGCTGGGCATATGGCCATCCTGAATAAAGTCTACATTGTCTACTCTTCTTACTTCTGGGTGTGGCCTGTGGTACTAGGTTATGGCCAATATTGATGTATGGGGGATTTATTTGTGACACTTCTGGGTTATATCTTCAAGGGAAAAGCGTGGCCTTCCTTTTTCCTTTTTCACCATACTGTTTGGAATGTTGATGTGCTGACAGCCCATGTTGAATACACGGATAAAGCAAACAACTTCGATATGGAGGGAAAAAGATCTCAAAAGGAGGTTAGATTCCAAAGCACTCAAAGAACAAAACTGGCATATCAGGTCTATACTACCTACTTGTGAATTTGTTTAAGACACTATTATTTTGAGTCTTGGATATAAACAACTATTGCCTAATTTATGTCTATCTCCATGGAAAGCAAGGGGGAGAAAAGTGATTCAATTTTCAGATCCTACACCAAATTGCCCATTTATTAACTAGGTCTCATTGAAAATCAACTGTAAGTTTTATTTATCTTCTGGCACATTAGAGTGTTTTAATTTTGAAGTATAACTCTTCTTCCTGAAATGGATAAGGAAAATTTTCTTTAGCTGTGCCTCTAAACAGGATAGAGAGCTATACTTTGAAACAACTTTCTTCTCTAAAAGTCTTCAAACCATAACCGAAGTAAAATATCAAGGAAAATATGTTAACTAAAATCATAAAATCCTAATCAACAGACAAAGAATTCAGACTGACCATTATTTCCTACCTTATTCTAACTCATGCTTGTCTTTTTCAGCTGAGTCACTTAGTGGCAGTAACTGATTTCTCAAAATTATAAAACCCAACAAGCCTTACTATACAATTTTGCTCTTGTGTTTTAAAAGAGATTTCTATTGTTTAAACACTCACTATCCAGAGCTTGGAATGGTGATATTACTATACTAGATGCTTTACAAGTGTAGCTTTTAATTTTCCTCTAAAATACTTCTTCTTTTTTTTTTTACAAATTTACTTCTGAAATTTTTTGGTTAAATATTTGGGTGAATTGCTCTGTGTCTATAGCTGGGTGAAATAGAAAGTCAAACATATATAATAAATATAATTCTGGGTTAAGGACATTTGGTATATTTCTTGGTTTTTTTTTTTTTTTCAGCACCGGGGATTGAACTCATGACCTTGCACTTGCCAGGCAGGCACTTAGGCCACTGAGCTAAATCCCCAGTGCTTTGTGTGGTATATTTATGATGATTCTACATCCTTCACAACTTTTGAGCACTAGAACTTCACCTAGATTTACATTTCACTGAGGCATTTTTAATTTTTTCCAATGAAAATAATTGATTGCCTATTTCTGTTAAGCGAAGCACCTCAAAACTTCATGGTATAAAACCATGGCAATCACTTATTTTGCTCACAATTTTGAAATTTGGCCCCTCTTCAGAGGGGACAGCTCTGTTTGGTTTCATAAAGCATCAGCTAAGACAGCTCAACTGGAAGCTGTTAGTCTGATAAGGCCTGAGTCTGAAAACTGGCACAGCATCAATTCCGCCCTGTTCTCTTGGTCAAGTGATCACAGAGCCCATCGAGGCACAAGAAGGTGGGACATTTATTCACCTCTTGATTGGAGCACTGTCCAAAAATTTGTGGCACTTTTTAAAATCTACTGCAGTATTAAATACTTCTCAACTAATATAAAAGTCACGAAGATGGAAGAGATGGAAAACAGGGAGAGGGATGGGAAAGAAAGGGGAAGTAAAGTGTTACAATGTGTAATATATACATGTACCAATTCCCCACAACAAATGTAATAATTATGTACTGCAAACACATGGTAATGAAAATAAAACTTAAGGAAAATGAAGAGCAGCCATCACTCTTCACATGAAAAAATTGTAGAACACCCCTAAAAAGAAGCAATAGAATGGGTTGATACATGTTTTAGAAGTATTTGGAATCTTGTATGCCAGTAGTTTTAATCTTTTTGGACTCATAATTTTTCGTTTAGTAGCAGAATTTTTATTGACAATCTATATAAAGGAGATGGTCGCCTAATCAGTGCTTACTTGATTCTCTCCTTCATCTTTACTAAGAAATCTCTGAATTTATTTATGTTAGCATTATATCCAGGTAAAAATTAGCAGTCCTTTGCATATAAATATTGTTATGGGACCGAGCTCTGGACAATTCACAGTGAACAGAAGTCACTAAGTCTATAAATTTAGGAAAAAACCATCAGGGGACAAAAGTTCTTCCTTATGTTCTCCATTCTTCCCATCTTCCTGCCTAGATTATTGTTATGGTGTCCACGATTTATAGCCTAGCATCAAGAGGGCATCCCAAGGATCACAATATGCTGAGAATCTCTGAGAGAAAAGGGAGGCTTCTTTATGACAACCTTGTAGAATCACCATAGCTTTCTAAGACTGTCTGCCCTGGATTTCATTTTTTTAAAATTTTATTTTATGGAAAAAAAGTAAAACAAAACTTCATAACAAATTGATAGAAGAATAACAATACTCAACATGTTGCAGATTATAATCTTTAAAGTAGTTACTCAAAGTACAAAATATGGGCATAAAAATTCTCCAGTTGACACTAGCACAAACCTTCCTTTTCTATGAACTAAGAGACACTAATAGTATATCTAACGTGTGCATTTTTATCTTTTTCCTTTCCTTTGCCGTTTCCTCCATCCTAGTCCCTCTTTCCTTTTTAACAATTTCTTCCCATTTCACAATACGTATTACACGTTTTAGACCTTATTTTCTCTCAGTTTCTCACACGAGGAAGACAACACAATGTTTACGTACATGATTTATTTCTCTGAGTATTGTCTCAAATTGCATCCATTTACCTATAAAAGTCTAAAGTTTATCTTTCTTTATGGCTGAGTAGTACTCCATTGCATAAAAATACCACATCTTTTTTATTCATTCCTCAGTTGATGGGCATTTGGGTTATTTCCAGGATTTAGCTATTGCAAATTATGCTGTTATAAACATGGGTGCACATATATTGCTGTGGTATGATGTATTTAATTCTTCTGGGAATATACTCAGACAAGGAATAGTGGGGTAGAATGAAACCTCTAATCCTAGCTTTTTGAGGAATCTCCATACTGATTTCCAGAGTAGTTGCATCAGTCTGTACTCCTACCAACAGTGGAGAAGGTTTCCTTCTTCCCCCAAGCCCCTCCAGCATTTGTTATTGGGTAATTTCTTGATGATAGTCATTCTTTCTGGAGTGAGATGATATCTCAGTGCTGTTTCAATTTGAATCTCTCAAATGACCAATGATGTTGAACATTTTTTTCATATATTTATTTGCCATTTGTTTTTCTTCATCTGAAAAGTGTGTATTTATCTCAGATACCCATTTTTGGATTGGGTCTTTGAATTTAGGGAGTCTGATTTTTTTTCAGTGCTTTGTATGATCTAGAAAGAAGTCCTTTGTCTGAGGGACAGTTGGCTAAATTATTTTCCCATTCTGTGAGTTGTATTTTCACTCTGTTGGTGATTTCTTTTGATGTGGGAAGGCTTCTTAATAAAATGAGGTCCCAGTTGTTGATTCTTTGAAGTACTTCCCATGTAGTTTTGGTTTTATTCATGAACTCTCTGCCTACCTCTATGTTTTCAAGATTTCTACCTATTTTCTCTTCCAGTAGATTTAGTGTTTCTATTTTAATATTTAGATCTTTGATCCATTTTTACTTTAGTTTAGTGCATGGTGATAGACATGGGTCTAGTTTCAGTCTTTGGCACGTGGAAAGTCAGTTTTTCCAGCACCATTTATTAAAGAGGCTATCTTTTCTCCAGTGATCATGTTTGACCCCTTTGTCAAAGATGAGGTGGCTGAGTGTTTATAGTTGTGTCTGCATCTTCTACTCTGTTCCACTGATCCTCAGGTCTGTTTTTTACCAATACAATGCAGACTTTATCACAGTAGTTTTGTAGTATAATTTCAAGTCAGGGATCATGATGCCTCCTGCCTTGCCTTTGTTGTCCAGAATTTCTTTTGCTATTCTAGGTCCAAATGAACTTTCAGTTTCCAAATAAACTTTAGGAATGTTTTCACTAGTTCTTTAAGGTATGTTTATGGTATTTTGATTGGGATTGCATAAAATCTGTATAATAATTTTGGGAGTATAGCCATTTTCACTATGTTGGTCCTTGCTATTCATGAGCAAGGGATGATGTCCATATGCTGATTTCTTCTTTCTGGGTTTTCTGTTTTTTTCTGAGTTCCTCTTGCATGAGGTATTGTTTTTCATATTTTGACTTTCAGTGTATGAATTTCTTTTCAAGTTAAATATGTTTCTTGTATACAGCATGTTGTTGGATTTTGTTTCTTGATCTACTCTGCCAGTCTGTTTCTTTTGATTGGTGAATTGAGGTCATTTACAATGATGGTTATAAATGATATATGTTGGCTTGTCTTTGTCATGTTATTTTCCTACTGTTGGTTTCCTGCTTTTTCCCTCTGCTCAATTGTTTGCCCTGCCTGATGGTTTCTTTCTGTTGTTGTTCTTGGAATGGTGGTCATTTTTATCTCTGTCTAGAATATTTTTTAGCACTCTTTCGAGAGTTGATTTGGTGGTCATGAATTTCTTCAGTTGTTCTTTGTCATGGAAATATCTTATTCCTCCATTAATTTGGAAAGATAGTTTTGCAGGGTACATAAAACTGGGTTGGCAGCATTATGTTTTCAGGACTTGAAATGTTTCTGTCCAAGCTCTTCTTGACTTGAAGGTTTGTGTTGAGAAGTCTGCTGTGTTTCTGATGGGTTTTCTTTTATAGGTGATCTGTTTCTTTTCTCTGACAGCTTTTACTATTTTATTTTTGTGCTGAATTTCTGGATCTTGATTGTTATATGTCTTGGTGTAGATTTATTTTGGTTATGGCTATTTGGAGTTTTATATGCCTCACTTACTTGTATGTCAGATTCTGTTCCCATGCTTGGGAAAATTTCTGCTACTACTTCTGCAATTTTTTTTATGTTATTTGTGTTCACTACTGTTTTTTCACTGACACCTGTCAGTCTTATATTGTTTTCCTTTGCATCTTCTTGGAGCTGTTGAATGTTATTTCCTGATCCCATGTTATTTTTAAGAGATCTTTCCTTTTGTGATTGCTAACTTATCTTTTCTTCAAGATCTGAAAGTCTATCTTCAGTTTTGTTCAAGTGGTTTTGCTAGCTTTTAGTGGAATTTTTAATTTCCTGGATATCTGTTTGAATCTGTTTCATACATTCTATTTCTTTCCTATATTGTTCATTCAAAGTTTCCATTATTTCCCTATGCTCCTGTATTTTTTGTCTACGTTTTCTCTAACTATGCTGAGCAATTCCTTAATTAAAGCATTCATTTTTTTATATGATTGACTATTTCTGATCTAATTTACTCTCTGGCCTCATGGATTTGTTTCTTTACTTCACTTGCTCTCTTTTCACAAATTTCAGATGTGTTTTTTCCAATGTCTTCTATGTTGGCGTCTCCTATACTTGTTCTGGATGGGCTGGAAGTCTGAGACTGCATTTTGCTTTTTTGTCTTGTCATTTTCACCTCTTAGTTCATATTTCTTCTTTTCAATTTTGCTAATCTCACCTGTCCATTATGTGTGTCTTAGTGTCCTACTATGTGGCTGGTATTCACCCAGTTCCTGAGTCCCACAGTGTAGGAAAGGGGCCAGTCACCTGAATTCCTCCTGCAGAGTCAGTTGGATGAGTCCTAGAGTCTTTCTGGGCTGACTAGCCTAGGAGTATTGATGTGAACCAATCCCTAGCTTGTATTGTTACTGCTGGTTCGGTCTTTTTCAGGCCATCAGACCCATCTGTCCATGATGTGTGGCCCATTCGGAGTTCTACTCTGTCACTGGGGGTCTTGCAGGCTCACCTGTGTTCCTCTAGGTGGTGGGGAACCTCACTGGAGCTTTTGCAGGACTTCCTGGGGTCATCTGGATGGAGGGAGGGCTCACCCACACTCTTGCTGGCCCACCAAGGTTCTCTGGGTGGGATGAGGGCTCACCTGGACTCTTGTCTGCCCTCCAAAGTCCCCTGATTGGGGGGAGGGGTTGCCAATGCTCTTTCTGGGATGCAGAGGTCCTCCAGTTGGGTGGGAGTGCTCATCCGGACTATTGTTGGACCCCTGAGGTCCTGTGGGATGGAGGAGGGGTCAAGGCTATCTCTGTACCACTGAGGTCCTCTGGGTGTCTGTCCTCTATTTTTTTTAATGTATTTTTACTCGAGGTTTACTGAACATTTCCTTTATGATTGTTGTCATTTTTTTTTACCTGAGAGATTATTTCTGATTTTATTTCCTCTCTAGCCTTATGAATTTGTTTCTTTACTTCAGTTGCTCTCATTTCAGAAATTTCAGGTGTGTGTCTTTCAGTTTCTTCTACTTCATTGTTTCTGGCCTTGTTTTGGGTAGGTTGGGGTCTGAAATTGTGCTTTTCTTCTGTGTCTTGTCATGTTCAATTTCAAAAATTTTTATTTTGTTTTTTGTATTGATTCTTGTAAGTTTTTGTAGGAAGTAGCTATATCACTAGTATCAAGTCCTGTCTAGGAAAAGTCCATTCTTTATTTTTTTTCCTTTTTTTTTTTTTAGAGCAGAATATATTTATTGGGAGAAAGAAAGAAAGCTTCTGTCAGAGACAGAAGGGGTCCTGAGTGTGTTTCCAGAGACTCTGTCTTTTAGGGACTTTTGATAGAGTAGATGGGTCCAAGGTGGGGAAGAATGGGAATTCCTAAGGTGGGCATAAGGTGGGACAGAACTATGGTTAACCAGTAAGGTTAATTGCTCGGGTAAAATTGATTAAGTTGGGGACAAATGGGGAAACGAGTCATGTAGCCAGCAAGCATGTTTAAGGAGCAGTGACTCTTTCCCTAGGGGGTCCAGACAGGTGGTTCCTAGCTTCCTTAGGCATCTACAGACTTATTTAGAATATTAGTCCTCAGGAAGTAGGTGCTTTTGTTTGATTTGTTGTCTCAGGTCCAGCCTACAGCAGGAGGTGTTTCTCTCCTTTACAATTGCAAGGTATCTAGATGGAAAAGTCTATTCTTCAGGGATGTATTTTGTATGTAGGAGGTGCTTGGTTTGTGTCTATCCCAAGATCCTACCTTCCCAGTTAATTAAGAGTGAGATAGTGTTATCTGTTTGGCTCAGTCCCCAGCTCTTTGGTGCTGGGTTGTTGTGAAGTTATTACCCCAGAACTTCCTAGTGTTGTTACAGAAAGGAGAACAACTGATTACAACAGATAGGACTTCCAAGCTAAAGTAGTGTAATTAGCAATAACGCTAGCATCATGCACAGTTTAGAAACTGACATACTGTGGTAACTATTAATTTTGTACCTTAAACCATATGGCAAAATCTACAATTATATTACAGTACTGATCATAAATTGGGAGCTTGTATGCAAAGTGCTTCCTTTGGTAGAGTGGTTTTCCTTGTGGTGGGGAAATTTAAGAAGGATAATGGATAAAACAAAGATAACTGAAAAGAAAGTAGAAGCAAGGCTGGAGGACAAAGGATGATCATGCAACCTCTGGGAAACTCGAGAAGAGGGCAGAAAAGAAAGATTGAAGGAGTAAGGAAGGGATTATCTTAAATTGTTCTCTGGGTTTGGGGACTGGGATTAGTTTTCTGTGGCTGAAATTCACCCCAGTCCTTTAGAAAAGAGAAAAAAGATAAGAAAAAAGAAAGAAGAAAAGAAAAAGAAAAAAATGAAATAGACAAAAAGAGAGAGAGAGAACCAGGGTGGCCCTATCTGCCTGCTTCCATTCTGTGAGTCTTTTTCCTAAGCACAATGCTGGTTCACCTAACTTATTGGCTGTTGGCTCATATTGTTATTGTTTCTTTGGACTTTTTCACACCGCTAGTCCTACCTGTCCGTTCTGTGTGCCCTGGTTGGGACCCTACTGTGTCGCCAGCATTCTTGCTTGTTATGGTTGATGCATTGTGTCAACTTGAGTAGTTTAGAAGTTTAACTGAGAGACTCAGCCAGGAGCCAGGGTTCTTCCTTTGTAAATATCCTCATCCTGTGCAAAGGAAGGTAAGGATATTTTGTGAGTGTTACACCCACCCTGAAGGTTTTGGTGGTGGGGGGGTGGCCTGTGTACAATTTAAGGGTAGAGAAGAGGCTTGCACCTCTCTCTTTTGCACTGGCTGCTGCCTTGAAGTGTTGCCCTGCGCCATGCCACCCTGCCTTGGGGCCAGCTGATTATGGACTGAAATCTCCTGAAACTGTAAGCTAAATAAACCTTTCCTTGCTTCACTTTTGGTGTCAGATGTTTTGTCCCAGCAACAGAAAAGTAACCAAGACACTGCTAGTCTCTGAGCTTTCCTAAGCAGTTCACCTGGATGGCAGAAGTGACAATGGGAGGGGCTGCCCTCAGGGTCTTTACCTGGATCCTGCTCTGGACTTCTTAAAACACAATAGAAATAATCTTATATGTTGTTTAACAACATCACTGAGTTTCTGGGGGCATAAAGTCAAATAGTGTTCCTAACTGAATTAGCGTACTTAAAAAGTCAGCGTTAGTTATAATAACATAATCATTGCTAGAGATCAACAGTGGATCCGACCATCTGCAAAAGCACTGGCAGCTTTTCTCTGTTATATTTCTGTTAAAAGAGAGGTGGTACAGTTTTTCCCTGGCTTCCTTGTCTCCTATATTCATGTAGTGAAATTTTGACATGTTTAATAAGTATGGGATCTAGATGTCCTTATGAAATTACAAAGTGTTTCTCACCTCAGCATATTAAAATCTGCTGTATAAGGGACAATGTGGTTCACTTAACATTCCATCTAGTAGACAACATGGGTAAATAAATTTTAATACGGAAAAAAATAAATGTACCAGTTTATTAATGAGCTGCTTGCAGTAAATCAGTGATGAAACCATTGTTGTAACCCATGAGTTATAATTTTGGCTAAGTTTGGAATATTTTCTACCATACAAACAAGGGTTATGCCCAAAGAATAGAATTATATCTATAAGTGATTATACATTCTAAGTAAAATGATGGATTTGGCTGTTTTGTCCAAGATCACATAGTATGGTTTAAATACAACTGAGTTTTTTCTCATGTAAATGTCTGAGTTTGGAAGCGGTTAGGCATGAAGTGGTGGGTGGAGAAGCAGCTAGACAGCTTGCTTCAGTAGGAAATTCAGTTTCTTTTTATGTCATTGCTAAGCTATGACCTAGACTAGACTGTTGCCCTTAATCACAAGGTCAGAGTTTTCTCATTACTACTGTGTGCATTCTAGACTTGAGGAGTGGGGAAGTAATCAAAGGGGAGTCACTTTTTGTGAGAATGTGATCAAGCACTCTGGGAGGTCAAGGCAGGAGAGCTGCAACCAGCCTATCTTGGGAACTTAGCTATTCAGTGAGACTCTGTCTCAAAGTAAAAATGAAAAACTGGGGATATAGCTCAGCATAAAGACCTTGGGTTCAACCCCTAATACCATGCACACATAGAAATGATGTGATCCAAAAATCACCCACATCCTTTCTATTTACACCTCATCGGCAATTTGGTAACAAGCCATCACTGCTGAATAGTCTGTTGGGAAATGGCTGCAGTTGCAATCCCGTGTGTTGCTGAGGGCAGAAAGGTTCTATCACTAAAAATTGGGGGAAGTGGATGCTGGGTGAAGTTGTGTACCTCTTTCACAGTGAGTATCTCATCTACCTTCAGAGATTCCCTCTGTTGAGCAGGTGCTATTGGGCTCCTTGACTTTAAAGAGAGAGTCAAAGTGAACATTTACTGAAAGCCTGCCCTTGAGCAGCCACGACTTTTGCTTTCCAGCTCCTCTGTATACAAGGTAGCTTCCAACTCTTGAATTCTTCTTTTCCTTGGCTTCTGGTCTTTATGCTCTGTCCTCATCTCACCTAACTGCCACCTTGAATGAGAGCTCATGGTTTTCAACATACGCATTGTAATACCCTGAAGCAATCACAAGTACAACAAACCTTACTGAAGGCCAAGAGTGGTGGCAGGTGACAAGATTGATAGGTGGTAAGAGAGTCTTTGGCCTTCTTAGTGGCTTCTGCACTTTCTTTTCTCCTTTCTCATCTCAGCTCTTCACTCGCTCATGTCAAAATAGCATTAAGGGCCTCCAGATTCTATTTCCTCCATTAGGCAAAAATTTGTGAGGACTTTACAGACCTTAGAGGCTTCTGCTTCTATCCCAAGTGTTATTCTCAGTAAAAAGTTGTTTACTCCCTGAAAAGGACCAGTGCCAGTTGAAATAATTAACGTCTCCACCCCACCTCATTAAACATGAAATCAACTCCTGTGCTCGTTGTAAAAATGTTGAGGACATTCCCCATTACATTACTCAATTTCCTCTCTATAAAGCACCACATCAGAAAGGTCTTTTGCATTTCAGTGCCAGAAAAAACTTTGCTTCTCCTAACTGATAACAAGAGCTATATAACATATGATGCTTTCTGAACTATGTAACTCAGAGTCAAATTCGCAGCTCTGTTATTGCAATTATGTCAAACATACCATTAGCATATTAGTATTTTCCACATTTGCTTGGGTTATTTTATATGTCTATCATATTGCTCTGATTTTTGTTACAAGCCATTTCAAGCTCTTTTGTAAAAAATAGTCATGGTAACTGGGTACAATGGTGTGTTCCTTTAGTCACAGCTACTTGGTAGGCTGAGGCATGAAAAATGCTTGAACACAGGAGTTTTAGGTTAGCCTGGGCAATATAGTGAGACCTTGTCTCAAAACAAATAAAAAAAGAAATAAAAATAAGTTTGCAAGTAAATACACAGCTTAGAGATCATCTTAGATCATTAATGTGCAGTGTTTTTGCTACTCCCTCAGATAAAAAAAATTTCACTTTTACTAATGTATTTGCTAGAAGCAAACTCCTATATTATTTTGTTTTTTTTCACTTGTCTCTAGGAGTAGTTCCTTCTGCCACTGTAACGACAATACTGGAGAGGACTTCAACTGACTTGAAGAGAGCACAACTGAATGATATTCCTCCACATGCTGGGCCTTTTGCTACTCAGTATCTACCATAAGACATCTTGTTGATAGTGAGGAAGGTGATGCTACAGGATCTTCCTGACACCCAGATATTTGCAACCTAGAAATAGGGAGGAGCTAGTTAACACCTTATAGGGTAAACCTTGCCTAATAGTGAAAGACAGCAGACAAAAATATGCCTTCCTTTCTCTGAAAGTCTGAGTTACCTTCTTGGGCTGCAATCATTCATGTAGATTCTTGGGATATAGTCTTGTGAGATCAAGTGATCCGTTGTATCTGATGCCAAGTAGAGATAGCACAGTATCATGCTCTGGTATTGGCTTTCCCATCTTTCATATTCTCCTTTTCTTTTCTTTGACTCTTGTTTCCCTGAGATTTACTATATGATAAAGGAGCTGGAGTCAAGCTTTTGCCTCCGGTTCTGCGTGAGAACCCAGAATAGTGACATGATTGGTGATACAAGTGGTCTAAAAAACAGAACTTTAGGATAGAATTTGGGAACTAATTTATTCCTGTATCAAAGCGAAGTGGCCACATTGATGATGGTGAGTGGGGTGGTGAAAGCACTTGGTATCAAGATATCACAGTAAATATCTGCTTGTGGTTGATTAAAGGTTTAAGGTGAAGTATTGCTATTTAAGGAGCCTGTGGAGTGGTGATAATAATAAATATTGTGAAATATGGTAGCTTTTGTTATAAGCTTCAGTATTTCAATTTAAGATGTAGTGTGAATGTTAGAAGTTCTCTCTGAAAGTTGTAAGTATTGTCATTTTCTATAACTGCAATACAGACTATATTGCAGACCAGGATCTGATTTGGAGTACCTAATCTCTTGGCATGTATTTATTTTGGGTTAAATTGTGTCCCTCCAAAAATAAGTTGAATTTCGAATCCCTGGTACCACAAAATGTGACTTTATTTGGAAAGAAGTTCATTGCAGATACAATTAGTTAAGATAAGGTGATAAAGGAACATGGTGGGTCCCTAAACTGAATATGACCGTGTCTTTATAAGAAGAGGAGAAGACACAGAAAGAAACACAAAGAGATGCCATCTAATGACAAAGGAAGAAATTGGAGTGTTGCAATTATGAGCCAAAGAATGCCAAGGATTGCTGGCAAACACCCGCAGCCAGGAAGAGGCAGTGAAGGATTCCCTTACAGGTTTCAAAGGGAGCGTGGCCTTACCATTACCTTGATTTCAGACTTATAGGTTGCAGCAGTGTGAGAAAATACATTGCTGTTGCTTTAAACCACCTTAAATGTGGTTTCTGGTTCTTCGCTAAGGCATTTCTAGGCAACTAATACAGAATATCATTACAATATTACTTAACATCAATGTGTTCATTTTAGGGCAAAGGTATTGCAATAGTGAGCACATAGTAATGGATTTCATGAGTACCATATGCTCTCTATCACCCAGAAGTAGCCGGCCTAACAGAATAGCAGAATAACTTATCAGAAGCTTAGCTAAGGGCTGACCTGGAACACCATCCTATGGATTACAGCACTGGCCTTCAAGTTGTTGCATATGTGCCAAATCGATAGTTGAGGTATCGTGTATGTCCTCAATAGCTACAGTATACAGAGGCAGGAGCCAAAGAGCGAAAGTAGGATTGCTTTTCTCACTATCATTTCCAGTAACACAATGGAATTTACATTTTATGAGCCCGTAACTTAGGCTCTACCATTTTAATTCATATTTTCAAGGTAAATTCTTGTCATCAGACAACACAATAAACATTTACTTCAACTTGAATCTACATCTATCACCTGATCATTTTAGACAAAGAAATAAGTATATGGTATTACTGAAGAGAGTCATCCTTGATTATCATGAGACTCTCAGTGTCTGCCATTCCATTAGTGGAAGCAAGAAAGATATGTTTGGAAATAGTGGATTTTCCAGTACATTTCTTGGTGTTTTTGTGTCCAGTGATAATGAAAAATGGGTGACTGTGGCTTTCACAAATCATTAAGAACAAGACAATATAAGAGCTTAGGACCCTCAGAGACAAAGGTCTGTGTTACCTTTTGGCAAGAAAACCAGATCAGTCAAAATGGTATCCAAGTATGAGGGAACCTAGAGTGGATGGTGGAGGGAAGGAGATGAGATGATGAATATCTAACACAGCCTTAGTTACCTGTGTTTTCACTTTTTTTTCCTATCAGTTTCATGCTTTGTGGGATTGTGCTCTAATTCTAGAATAAAATAGTAGAACATAATCTTTTCTCTCTGCCTTTCTGTAGAACTTGGCCAAGATAGTAGGATTTAGAAATTGGCTCTTATACACTCATATACTCAGGGGAAAATTTATGGATGCTCGCATTGTTCTTTTGTAAGAGATTTAAGAAGGATTTTTGTTCTTTCTTGATCCATGAGGGTAATCACTGCTCACCCACCAGCGACCACACACCATCCTTTGAGAATCATTGACCCATAGGATTTTACCAATGATGACTGTCTTATAGAGGTTGAGAGTCTCTAAAGCTGGAATTCTTTAAATAATTTACATACTTTAGTCTTACTTTTTAGATTTCCAGTGCTGGGGTCAAACACAAGGTTCACACATGCCAAGCAAGTGTTCTACCTCTGAGGTATACTTCCAGCCATAACTTAGTTTTATAACAATATTTGTTGATGATGGGTGTTTGAAAAGTACTACTGAAATATCTAAAATTCTCAGAAATCCTGAGAAGGCAAGCATTTTTAACACTACTATTCTTGAGGAAAAGTTATCACATTGGAGCTGGAGATGTCAGTAGATTGGAACAGAAGGGCTAGAAGCCTAGATTGGGTTAATTAAGAGAAGATTAAGACTAAAATTTAAGGGAATGGTCAGAATTAGAAAATCACAGAAATACTGGTGAGAACATAACTGATACTTTGAGGTGAGACAAGCAGTTAGGGGCCAGGAAAGTAGGCAGGGATAGGAAGGCAGGAGTATATAAAAACTCTGGCGTAATTGATGCACCTGGTTAGATTCAGGGTGGCAGTAGGTGTGGACTAGGACACTTGAAAATTGAGATCAAATCACCCAAGGTAAATCAACCTTGTATATATACTTTGTGGTGCTCTCTAAATTTCCAGAGAATTACTGGGCCAGGGTCCAAGGCTTAAAGCCTAAAGAAGGGCAGATTAAAAAAAGAAAAAGAAAAAGAACTAGGACCTGTTCTGTACACGTACCAACTCCATGGAATGTAAACCTTATATATTGCAAACATGTGCAAAAAAAAAGGAAGGAGATCAAGAGATGTGTGGTGGAGAGGGAGGAGAGGGAAAGGAAAGGACATGAAAAAAGGCATGAAGAAGTGTTCAGACACATACAAATTCCACACGAGGAATGTAAATATTCCATACTGCAAATATGTACCAA
>RJWT010011312.1:0-23402 GCA_004365215.1 Cuniculus paca
GACAGATGGACGAGTGGGTTGGATGGATAGGTGGATGGATGGATGGATGGATGGATGGATGGATGGATGGATGGATGAATGAGTGGATGGATATGTGGGTGGATGGATGAATGGATGGATGGATGAGTGAGTGGGTCTGTAGATGGGTGGATGGGTAAAGAGTGAGTGAGTGTATGTGGGAAGAATAGAATATAGTGCCAACTTACAATTAAAACCCCAACTTTGCAGAAATAGGGACTCAAACTACATAATGAGTAGCTATTTGACTAAGGAAAAGTTGAAGTGGGGACTGTCCCCCTCTGAGCTCTGGCCAGTGAGAATCCTAGAGGGACGAATATCCTTATCTTCCTTCCTTTAGTCTGCCTCCAGAGACCTAGCCTTCCCCTCATGGTGAGTGTCTGATAACACTTAAACCATTAAATCTAAAAACACTTAATGGTTTTACAGGAGCATTAATTAAAGGTGGATAGCTGGATAGCGAATCTCCCCCACCACCTCCCCCTGTTATAAATGGCCATGCCGACACATCAGGACTCTATTTTTAATGCCAGCCCTTTAATTAAAGCATGCCACCACAGCCCATTAGTGAAGCATTTGGAAGAACAGAAGTGCATGAGAGTGTGAGAACTCAATTCAGCACTTCTTTCCTGAGCACATACTATGCACCAGGCAAATCAGGGGCTACTGGAGAAGAAAGTGCGAGTGAAGGGCTCAGAGAATTTATGACATCAAACACACCCAGCCGGCTCACACTTCCAAACAACTGAGAGAGGACCACATATTTAGCACCACTTGCTACAGTAATCGAGGTACTTTATTAGCAACATTTCATCAGGAGAATAAGGCCAATTGTGAGAACATTTCCAGGATTATTTTAAAATCAAAAGTTACAGGGTCTGCTGCAGCCCTGCCATATCTGGACATCTGAACCTTGGTCCATTGCCTGTGGGTAGAAGAAGAGGCTTTTCTTACCCAGGCTTTTCTTCTTCCAGTCATGACCCTGGCCATTGCTGACTTCCAAACCCCAGGTGCAGGCCCAGAGGAAGGATTTCTA
This sequence comes from Cuniculus paca, assembly GCA_004365215.1. Taxonomy (NCBI): domain Eukaryota; kingdom Metazoa; phylum Chordata; class Mammalia; order Rodentia; family Cuniculidae; genus Cuniculus; species Cuniculus paca. The sequence continues at coordinate 1,055 of RJWT010011312.1, forward strand.
AGAAGATGGTTTCCAAAATGGTGGGAAGCCTGGACCCACACTAAGAGGTTCGTTCCCCAGAGAAAGTTTCTGTGACGTTCACATTTTTGTTCTCTGAGTTTACAGAGGGGACCAACATAACCTGCTCAGAAAGACAAAAACGCTGTCTGTGCTCTGGACTTAGGAGGAATCAACCAAATTACTAGCAGAATTTAGAGAAAGGCAGGGTGGGGGGCAGTGCTGTATTCATCGAATGGTGGGGTGCAAGGCATTTGAACTGGCCCCAAACATTGATAAACCGTTCAAGAATATGAGAAAGGCAGGCGGAGAGCCCTTCAAAGAGTCTTTCGTCTTCAGGACGCTGTCCTACAACAATGTGATGTAGAAGCCACACTAAGCCCCAGGCGGCATCTCAGCACACACGGAAGAGCAGAGCGAAAGATGGACTAAACCACCATCCTGAATGGACCAGTCCAGGAGGCCTCCCTGCAGATGTTATAGTCAGTTCGTCCTTCTAGTTTCGTCCACTCTTAGTCAGGTTTCTGTTCCCTGCAACTGAAAACATCACAGCTCTACTTCGGGTCTGGCACGCGCCCTGCCCCGCGCTTTCGCCTGCCTCCGTGGTCCATCTGCACGCAGCTCTGGCTGCCGTCCTGAGCCGCAGCTTCTTCACCTCAGGGTCCCGCACCCTCCCCCCGGGGCCCACTCCTTCCAACTCTTCTAGAGCATCCCCCTACACATCCTCAGCTTAGATGAAAAAGAAACAAACAAAGGTCACCCAGAAACAGCCCTAAGACCAGGAAAACCACAGCAACTAACAGGTTGCTTTGCAAATGATTTTTTTTTTCCTCATTAAGCCAAAATAACACTGGCAGTGACCTAAAAACGAACATCTGAAAGAGGCATGGGAGACTTTAAAAAATTAAAACACGTTGCACTGAGGGGGAACAACTGTGTTTAACCAAAAAGCACCTGCAGGAGATATTAACATTCCCAAATTAAGGGCACTTGGAGCTCTCCCTGCATTAACATTCAGCGCAGCCATTAAGACATCAGAGGGCGCGAAGTGGGCTCTGCGGATGCTGTGTTTAAGGCAATGAGACACACCCACAAACTCACACGGGCCCGCAACTTCCACACAGTGATCTGCCCCTGTGGTGGGGAAGCGTTGGCCACCCTGAGTCTTTTTAGGGACCAGAAGCCTGCAGAGGTTGTTGCTGGGGCAATGCGGGAGTCTAGCGTGCATCCTCGGTCAAGCACCCCCAGCCCTCCCCTCCCAGCTCAGCCCGCCTGGCTAAGCAGGTCCTGTCCACTCTTGCTCAAATCACTCCATCTGCATCCACCGCCTCCCCACTTCCAGCTGCTTCTAGCCATGTCCCAAGAGCAGGCACTTCCGGCTACCACATGGGAGGGACCAGATCTCACACTTTGTGTGTGTGTTCGGGAGTGAGGGTGGTACTAGAGATTGACTCCAGGGCCTTCACACGGAGCTATATCCCGAGCTCTTCTTTTAATCTCAAGATGCAGTCTCATAAGTTTGGTGACATGAGGGACTCGGCACAAGAGTTCCGAGACTCGGCATTGGGGATCTGGGTTTACATCCCAGCATTGCCCTCTCTAAGTAACATAGTGCCCTAAGTTGCCTCAGTTTCCCCAACTGTCAGCTCCCTCATCTGTCCCTCACCTCCACAGTAGACAGGATGGGATGTCACAGAAAGCCCTTTCAGCTGCTGACAGGAGAATGGCTCGACAAACGGAGACTCAGGGCGGCTCACCCTGGAGCAGCTGGTCTCAGGGGTGTCTGAACTTGAACTTTCATCTCCCTACCTTCTAGCAGAAGCAAACACCAGAGCTGCAGGTTAAGTGAGCCCACAGAGGTATTCTGTCTGACTCACAGAATGTTTGAAACTATCTTTTGCATTTGTTGAGTGACTCTTCAGAGGCTTCCTCAGGGAGCCCAGGTTTTCACCTCCCCTCGATAGACCAAAGCTCCTGTGTTGTCAACCCTGCAGATGCTCGCAGCATTGACTGGCAGTTTGCAATGTGGATTTGATAAGTTTGTGTTGAGCTTCAAGTACAGACTGTGCCCTGGGGACATAGTGCCACACCAGGCAGTCAAGATCACTGCTGGAGGAAGCTTCCAGTCTGGCAAGGAAACATCAGAGTGCTAATGGGCCCCCAGCATCAACCTCAAGCTCACGCTTTACCCAGAGCAGCTCATTCGCTCTTCACAGTCATTCTGCAAGGTCAGCATTGACAGTGTTCCCATTTCCTGGATGAGAAACTGAGGCTGCAGAAGCTGAGTGGCTTGTCGAGCAAGGTCAGTGGGACTGCCAGTGGCCTGATTCACAGCATGTTTTCCTCAGAGGTGGCTTTTGGGACCACAGATTGGAAAGCCAAGATCATCGATCACTGTGACAATTCCCAAGGCCAAGACCATGTGGCCCAGCTGCCCCACCCCCTGGCCCTGGGCTCACCTCCTTCACACCAAAACTTGGAGCCACACCGGTCTCTGCAGTCTGGCGGTGCCAGGCTGAGCAGGGGATTTGTAGATCCCAAGGTAGTTTGTATCTCCTGCGGGAAGTGCTCCTCGTGAAAGCAGCGGAAATCAACGCAGCGAACCGAGCTGTAATGAAATGGCCACTCGCACCCTCGCCTCTCGGAGGAAGAGGCGTGGGAAAGACGCTCTGGTTCCAGCGCGGACACACCCTTCCCTGGTTGGTCCCACAGGAACTCCTCCCAGCTCCTGTCAACCGCAGTCAGGATGTGTCATGTGTCGGAGGTTTTATTGGATGCTCTTTGTCACTGTGTCAGGGAGGGTTCCGTGAAGCCAACGCTGAAAAGCCAGGTTCCTGAGTACTGTCCAGGCACCCCCAGTTCAGAGGGACCTAGAGACACCAGGAGACCATTTCAGCTCATAGCCATGGAAACTGAGGCACAGAGAGGGTGGGATCAGCACACTCATCCAGCACCAGCGGCTCCTGTCTTCTCACACTGATAGATGAAGATCTTCTGCAGGAAGCATTTACAGTGGTGCTGGTGGCCCTGAGCTCGGATCCCTGAGCCCAGGTTCTGCCGGCCTTAGACCTTGAGCAAGTCGCCCGGCCTCTCAGAGACTCCATTTTCTCCCGTGGGAAATGAGGATGACAACAAAAGCATCCAGTCCATGGAGCTTTCAGAAACTTCAATAATAAGGAAATTATCCCTAGCACAATGGTACCTAGCACACAGTAAGTGCCCAAGATAAGGTGTGATTGAAAAATACAGTAAATATTTAACTTTCTTTAAAAACATATGACAGTAAAAGACACATTGCTGTTAATCCCTCTCCAAGTCCTTCTCCTTGCTTGGAGCGTATTTATTTCATCGTTTTTGCCGCTTTCGGCAGCAGCTCTGGAGGTCCTCTTTCATGAACGTCTTTAATTGCATTGTCGTGGCAGCCTCGATACTTTGAACTGATTCAGAATGTTGACCTGTCACGATCATTTTGACTTCGGGAAAAACCAGAAGTGGCCCAGCGCCAGACTCAGTGAAGACGGTGGGTGAAGACCCTGCGTCATGTTTTTATGACCCTGCCTTTCTGCTGGGTGACACTCAGTGACAGCATTCACTGTTCTTTTCATCACACCTCATAAAGACACTCACAATGCAGCCATGGTCAGCCCCTGGGAGGTGGCACCTGGGACGAAGGATGCAGGCCACACCTGACCTACGACCACGGTCCCCAAAGGGCATTGTATAAAATACCTGAAATCAAGTCGTTGGGCAAAGAGGTAACCTCAGAACGCTGGAAAAATCTAGCCTATCCCTGGGATGATGCTAGAATCCCTCTAAAACTGTAATGGCCCTGTCTTGGGAACTCACAATTGCTGGCTACAGTTCATTCTACCTTCGAATAACCAATTCAAATAACCAATTAGAAAGATTATATTGATTTGAAATCTATCTCACCAGCACTCCCTCCCCGTCCTCACCTAATCCTATGTCATCCCTTGGAACCTCAGGGATTTATCCACCCAACAAGCACCTGTACCCTCTGCACCCAAGGACGTCTCTACCTATCACATGCCAGGTGTCATGGCCCTGGGACGGCTAATGGGGAAAGAGGCAAGATAAGTCACTTATCCTGCAGCACGAATTGATTCAATTAATTGTTTTCCCTACCATTGTGGACAGAAATTCCCCCCTGGAGTGGTTTTCATCGCAGGCATGGACAGCATGAATGCATGGGGAAGCATCAGGAGTATTGAATTCGTAGGGAGCCTGAAAATCAATAACAGAGTTGAAAGTATAGACTCTCAAAATCAAGGTTATCAGAAAAAATTCAAGTGGGCAACATGGGGAAATGGTATTTGTCTCATAAGCAATCAAACAACACAAAATAAAGCAGTGTAATTGTGGGTCTCGTGTATGCTATTAACAATTAACTAAAATATAACATCCAGTGGTGGCAAAGATATGGTAAGATAGACACAAATACTCCTTGTTACAATAAAAACCGGTGCATCCACCGTGTGCAGGAGAGCAATACATTCTTTAACCCAATCATTCTACCCTTATCTCCATCCCAGAACACAGAGACTCTGCCAGGTGTTTATGGCATAAGGATATGGGTTTAAAGTACTTGTATACATCAGAAATGGGCACAGCTTACATACCAGTGGAAGGGGAATGACTGCATAAATCATTATACACTGGTATGCTACAATAGATTCTGCGATGCTATCACGCACTCCATACTGAGGTTTTGGTCCATGATAGGCAGCGTGTATGACCTGGTCCCATGAGATTATATGGCCCAGGGACATCACAGTCATGTTCATCTATGCAAGGACACCATGATGTTCACATAATGGTAAAATTGTCCAGTAACACACTTCTCAGAACGTGTCCCCTGCCATAAGTGACACATGGCTATAGGCGAGTGGCATGGGAAAGTGCTCCAGGTATAATGCTGCATTTGAAAACCAAGGTCTGACATCAAAAGGGACTTGATTTCTATTCAGATGAACTATCTACCATTGGCAGGAATGTGACTAGAGAGTAATACCACCAACAGCTCAGAGCTGTGGTCACTGGAGAGTGTAAGGAGACATTATCCATATCTCTCCTTTTTTATTGTTTACTATATTTTTCAAATTTCCTTAAATGATCATGTAATTTTTTTCCTTTTTGGAGGGGGGAAAAAAAAAGCCAGTCTTGTTACTTAAAAAACAAGGAAGCCGTTGAAAATTTTAAGTCACCCCAGTTCCTTCTGTGACTACCAGCTGAGTCTTCAGAGGCTTTGTGGTAAAATAAGGACAATTCTACCTAAACTGCTTTCCAGAATTGCCACGAAGATAAAATAAGAAAATGTTAAGTAACGTGTTTTGTAAATTGTAAGGCACTGTTCAAATGTTAGCTGTTCAAGTTACAACACGAAATTAACTCCAACGATGTGAGGGAAGAAATCCGTAATAAGGTAACTCAGGCTTTGACATGGGAAGGAGGAAAATACAAGAATGAGCTAAGAATAGAAAGATGTAAAAAGTCCACAGGAATCCTGAGGGGATGTTCTCCAGCCTCACCTAGGAAGCCAAGAGAAATCTACAAGAGAGCCAGATGTTAACAAGCTGCACTCAACATCTTCATTTAAAAACAGAAAAGTCTTCTAAAACCTGAGAAATATTCAACTCGAGGAGTTCGCACGATGTGAGGGGCCAATGAAAATCAGAGACAACACACATCAAATATACTGGAGGCGCATCTTGCAGGGATCTGATTCCAAAAATAAAAGTAAGGGCCCAAAGGGAGAAAACTGGGGCAGAGAAAAAGTGCTCTGCACAGGCACTTGCTTGTTGCGTAGAAGCTGGGCCATCCGTGGGAAGCGATCTTTAACCCCATCGTTCCACCCCTACGCTTTCCGAGAGCGGAGGCAGGCCGGTGCTTATGGGATAAAGATATTAATCAAAAGTTGTTTTTGGATAAGCCAGATGTGAAAAAGATGCTCAGAAGTGACAAGGACCCAGCCAAAAGGACCTGAGCCCTTTGCCATGCAGAGAAAGGTGCCTGAGACTCTCTTGGCTGGGACAGTCTTTCCACAGTGGCATTTGGAAGGAAATGGGGAGAGGCTAGAGCAGACTCCTGGGGGCTGCTGTAGCGCACAGAGACTTGGACCGGGAGGTGGCCGGGCAGAAGGCCTGACGTGGGAAAAGTAGAGAAGCTTTGACAACTGAATTTGCAACGTGCTCAGTTTAGCTTGGGAAGAGACAAGCACAAGAAGCTGGTGTTCCCAGCAGAGCATTATCAGGAAGAGCAGGTGGAACTTTCTTGGGCCAGTGTTTGCTTCATGGTTCACGTTTAAGAAGATGCACCGGGCTCGAGGCCTCCTCGGAGGCTGCAGTGGGCTTCCAGCTGGCGAGTCCGACAGGCAGCTGGAGAGATGGCACCTCGTGGAGGACAGGTCCTGCTGAAGATGAGGTTTGGAGGTGAGAGTTGGGACCCAGGAAAGGAGGATAGGAAGGGCAGGCACTGAGGGGGGCCAGAGGGAAAGAAAGCCAGAGAAGGAGCAGTAAGAAGGCAAACTGGAAGACGGAATGCTGGGGACAGGTTCCCGACAGGAGGGCCACCTTGTGCCTATTTGATAAGAACAGATGTTTTGGTGGCATTCAAAGCTCTGGCTAAGGGAATGGCTTGACCAAGTTCAGTTAGAGGCTTGGCTAGGATGGTGGCCACAATTAGACCTCAAGCAGGGAGCCTCAGTGGACCAGTGCTCAGGAGCTGGCTGGCCTTGAGCAGACTTGTCGATGATCCGCAAAGAGGGCAAGACTGGGGAAGAAGGTAATCGTCCACCTGTGAGCATAAAGAACAACATCCCAAACAGGATTGTGCTAATGGGCTTCCTGTAGAGATGGGAAGAAATAAGATGAGAGGCAGGAGAGCTAGAAACAAGGACCAGGTAGTGGAAGCTAGAGTTGGGGCCCAAAAGTCCCTTCCAAGGAGATTAAGTGAGAATGTGCTTGAGGTAATCCTAGCACTGTGCGAGGCTGAGGCAGGAGGATTGCGAATTCAAGCTGAGTCAGGGCGACTGAGCAACTTAGTGAGACTGTCTCAAAATAAGAAATTTTTAAAAGGCTGGGGGTGGGGCTCCATGCAAAGGCCCTGGGTTCATCCCCCAGCTTTTAAAGAAAAAACAAGTGTGCATGAGAAGTGATGAGGTGAGGAAGTGGATGCTGGGTATTGTGATGCAGTTGGTGGTGACCTTACCAGGCGCTGGTCCTCGTGACACCCACTGCACTCCATGCACAGCAGCCAAGCAGCAGCTCCCCTAGGAAGCAAGAGTGCAGCTTCTGGAAAAGCACCCTGAAGGTACCGCAGCGGACCCGCTTCTCCTCCTCCTGAGCCCACCTTCACTGCCTGGCCCAACGGGGCTGCTGGAACAAAACCCTGCCAACCGAATAATTTATAAATAAAGGGAATTTTCTGCTCCAAGTAATTTAATAAATTCTTCAGTTTATTACAGTAAAAAACACATTACCATGAACCCACCTCAGAAGATTCCCCCTCGCTTTGAACACCTTCGTCTCATCATCCTTGCCACTTTCCGAAGCAGTCCCTGAAGTCCTCTCTTAGGTCTCTTCGTGGCTACCTCAACATCCTGAATCAATTCAAAATGTTTACGGCAATTTCTGCCCCCTCAAAAAATGTGATGATGCATCTACATCTACCTTACTCACCAGATCTGGCACCTTGTAACTCCTGGCTCTTCCCTAAGGTCAAAATGACCATGAAAGGTAAACATTTTGAACCACTTAGGGACACTGAGGCAGCCTGAGAGAGTTAACTACAGACACTCATGAAAGAGGACTTCCAGAGCTGTTTCCGAAAGTGGCAAAAAGGATGGGTGAAGTGTCTTTGAAGTGGGGGCGGGTGTTTTGAGGGCAGCTAATGACAATGTGCCTTTTACTGTGACTTAAAAGAAAAATTGAGACCCTCACCATATTTTTGATCATGCTTCAGGCAGCCCCTTCCTCATACCCTACTAGGCACTCTTCCTTCCACATCCACCCTTAGTAGTGGCATCAGGGTCTCTCTGGGCACTGCCAGCCTTGATGATCGGGCCACTGTGAGTCCTAGTGCTGACACAGATTCATCAGTGTCATGTGGTATTCACATCCTCTCCAACATGCCACATGTCCAATTGGGAGGGTGACCAAGAGAGGCCACGCCCATGCTGACCATGATTACCCAGCGAGCAGCACGCCTGCCACCACCCAGGGACACTGGAACGGGACAACCTCATACCTGTGCCCTTCCTTCCTTGCCTCATGGCCTTTACCCTCTTCTGTGCCCACTTCTGATCTTAAGAGCCCTGGCCCTTTGTGCTGCACTCCAGTGGCCCTGGACAGTGAGGCCATGGCAGTGAGAAATAGAAAGCAACAAGACCCTCGTTCCCACAGGACGCCAGCTCCCACAATGAGTCAGCACTGCGCAGGGTGTGCTTTGAGACACCCGATGTTGTTGCAACCCCCCGGCTGCCCAGCAAGCACCCTGTGTCCCCAAGTCCCAGCCCCAGCCCAGGCCAGGCCGGATGCCCAGCATTTGGGGTCGAGCTGGCGCTAAGTGAGCACCAAGCCGTGCCATCCACCCAGCCAAGTCATTTGCTTCTGATGTCAGCCTCACTAAGTGCATGCTGTGATTCTCAGGTTGCAAATGAACCTCTGAGAGCTTAAAGCCACTTGTCCAGGAGCCCACAGCTGCTAACGTCTTTGGGCCCCAGAATCTATGGTTTCAACAGAAATGCCATTCGATAATTCCTATGAAAGACAGACAGAGAGAGAGTCTAAGGGAGAGATAAAGAGAGGTACACAGAGAGAGGTGGGGGAGGGAGAGGGAGAAAGGATAGTGGCAGGCATAGAAGAAAGAAAGAGAAGGAAAAAGATGGGAGAAAGGGATTGAGAGAGGAAGGGAGGGAGGGCAGTCACCAGGGATCCATACCCTGGAGGTCAGAGATGTATCCTGCTGGACAAACCCCCAAGTGACTGATGAATAAGCCAGATAGTCAGTCAGTTCATTAATCTCGGACAGAATGCCGATGTGTAGCAAACCAGAGCCTCGTGTCCTCTGGCCAGGCCAGTGTGCGTGGAACAGGATGATTCTCATGCAAAGCTGCATGGAGAGCAGGGACTCCAGGCTAGAGAGCGGAAGATGACATTAATGCCACGTGGCAGGGGGTTATGACAGCCAGGTGCATCCTCTCTCTCAGGGCCCACCTGTCAGGCAGAGAGGAGGTTCCTGTCTGCCACCCAGAACCCCTAATGCAGGGAGAAGAGATGAATCCTGCTCCTTGGGTTGCCTTCCTCTCCACCATGCACAGACCACCCCCCCACACACCCTTTCCACTAATACATTTGTTTCCCAGGCAAGGCACATTACGATCGATTAGATTTCACAACTGATTAGGTTTCACAATCACAAATGCTCAGCTCCATTATGCATGAATCCTTCTTACTAGTTTTTCTCTCCAAGAGCAACTGTGTTCTGAAAAGGGGGGGAAATACCCTCCTCTGATCTGTGGGCTGATGATACCTTCTTCTCAGGCCTGCCACTGTCCTCCGCCCACAAGCTGGCTCTCTGTCCCAGAAACGGATCCGAGGTCCTCCTGGTAGGAACACACAGAGCAACAGTTGGAAGTGAGAAGGGATAGGATGGATAAAAACCAAGAGTGGGGTGAACAGGCAAAGGCTGACTCCAGTGCAAAGGAACAAGTTGCAGTTAAAAAAGAAAAATTATGCTGCTACTCAAGTGATGGATGAATAGCCCTAACCAGTATCTGAGTTTACTGGTACCTCTGCTCAGAGAAATATGTCAACTGACTGATTGCCCCCTGTGTTTTCAATGTATGTGAGTCTTACATGAGTGTATCAGCTATCCACTGCTGTGTAACAAATTACTCCCAAGATTTTGCAACTTCAAACAACACACAGTTATTACCTCATAGTTTGAGGGATCCAGACACAGTCCAGCTGGCTCCCCTCACTTCCCTGTCTGGGAAGAACCTGCTTCCAAGCTCATATACCCAGTGGCTGTTAAGCTTTACTTTGTCTTGAGCTATTGAACTGTGGTTTGACTTCCTCATGGAGTACCTGTGAGCTTGTGACTGGAGACCTCACTGGTTCCTCAATATGTGTGTCATAGTAACATGACTGTCACCTACTGTGGCAGCTCACTGCATCAGAAGGATGGAGAGAGACAGAGTGCATGCCACCAAGAAGGAAGGCGCAGCCTTCTGTGACCTAATCATAGAAGTGATATCCCATCACTTTGCCACATTCTATTTGTTAGTACTAAATCTCTAGGTCCAATGTGTCCTCAAGAGAGGGAACACAGTGGGATGAATATTAGGAGACAGGAATTATGGGGAGCTGTGTCAGAAACACATGATCTCTCAAAATATGCTCACTATACCAACTCTCCTCCAGGCAACCCTAGGAGGTAGATGTGATTGCTAAGGGAGTTAGCCGAGGTCATGGTGGTACCAGAACTCACATAACACACATTTTTATAGCCAATGACATCAGCCTAGCCAGGTGGCTTTCCTAAAATGGTCCCAACACCCTACCAAAAAGGAGGCTACCCATCCTGTCCCTGGGTAAGCCTGCCTCCTTCTAACTTAGAATGAGATTCATCTTAAGAGAGACCAAATAGTGATGGCCACAGTACCAAGACCATACTGTGGGCCCTTCCAGGACTTCCCTGTCCCCAAACTTGCTGCAGAGCTTCCCTGTGCTTCGCCCCCATCCTGGCTGTCTGTCCATCCCCATTGGTCACCACTTGGGCTCCCTGCTCTGCTACTGAAACTGGCGTCCATACGCAAGGACAGGTGCAATAATATCTCACAATGTACTGCCACACATCGAGTGCTGCAGACAGAAATCAGACCCTCAGACATTCACAGTAGCTCTTGGTGGACATCTGACCACCAGGAAGATGAAACGTAGCTGGTCTGAAATGAGATGTGCTGCCCCTGTAGAATACCATTGGCTTTTGAAGACATAATTTTTATAAATTAAAACTATCACTAAGATATTTATAGGAAGTATTAAAAATGGTCATATTTGAGAGAGATGGAGTTCAATAACATAAACTATTGAAATTAATTTCAGGACTTTTTATTAATGCAACTGCAAGAGAAGTTAAAATTACACACATGGCTCCCACGTGTGGCTCTTGTGAGACTTCTACAGGACAGCACTGGTCTAGAGGCAGACGGTCAGATGATACCAGTGACTACCATTGATTGAGGGCTTGTGGATGCCCAGCCAGGCTCCACAATCTCTTTGTACTCTCTGGAGGAAGAGGGATGAGTAGGGACTTTGCAGGAAAGGCCTGCACACTGCACAGAGTTTGGACTTGACCCTGCCGGGCAGAGCACTTAAGGAACACCAGAAGAGCTTGATACCAAGGCTGATGTCCAGGCCCCAGCCTGGAGCAATTACGATTAGAGGACAAGGGGAGGGGCCCCCAAGCCAGGATGAGATCATGCTCCCTGGGTGATTAGCAGGAGCCCGGCAGAGACCCTCACCACTGCACAGGGACTTTGCAGAGGAAAGTTAGAAAACAGAGTCAAATGACCAGGGCTCTGTCTAGCAAGATGATCCGGGAGTGGCACCCCAACTGGATTGGTGGAAGGAAATGAGATCAGAGGCACATTCGGTCAGCAAACAGGAAGCAGGAAGCCAGCTTTCCTCCTCGCTTTCCAGGGATGGACAGGGACGCAGTCAGTAGTCACACTGCTTGCCCCACCTAGTTCCCTGGGTGACCAGTGACAGACTGCTTGGTCTCCGGGAAAGGACAGACCACGAAATCTGGCACACTCAGCAAGAAGCTGCAGAGGGCTGAGAGCCCACGGTGACCCCTAGTGGCCTCCGACACCTGCACGTGGCTTCCAGCAGGCTCTCAAGCGTCCATGGCTGAGTCTCCTAAACCCTCTCCTGAGACACCGAGGTGTCTGAGCTGTCCCCACTTATGACCAAAGCCTGCCGCGCCCTCCTAAAAGTCTCTGACCATTCTCCCCGCAGCTCGAGGATTCCCGCTGTGCAGAGTCCTCTTCCCGCCCCATGTCACTGCCCCCGGAATGTCCTCTTCAGCCTCCGCCCACCTGGCCCCTGCCTCTCCCCGTGTGCTGCCCCGCGGGAGCACGGTCACGAGTTCTCTTTCGGTTCCGCACACCCGGAGCTCTGCACTCCCCAGACCAAGCCTGGTCTGTCTGCCCCTGGGCTGTCATCAGTTCAGAAGGAGAGTTGGGGCAAGTGGGTCCCAGGTGTCCCCCAATCACATGCACCCGGCACCCTGGAGTCAGGACCCCGCACAGCCTGCCCCCAGCAGAAATTTCTGCACCCCCCTCCTCCTCACACTGCAGCCTGCCCTGCCCGTGGAGTTTCTGCACCCTCCATAGCTCAGCACCAGCGCTTCGCTAGGAAACCCTCTCTCCCGGGCCCAGCCGAAAGGGCGTGACCTGGGCATCCCTCAGCATGGTTTTCTCCCAGCTGGACCAGCCTCTGCCTTCTTTCAACCCCCAGGCGTTGCGACCTTCCCTTTTGGTTCTCAGCTTTCTGGTGCTCTGTCATAGTCCTCCTGACTCGTCTCATCCCTGCCACTGGAATAAAAGCTCACAAAAGCAGGAGCAATGTGCTACTCCCTTTGGTCTCCCTTTCAGACCCAAGCACTGGGACTGGCTCCGTAACTGTGCAATGGTTCCCTCCCCACTCCCCCCCAAAATGTGTTTGGATGTGAGCCAGCCCTGCTGTGACCCTCGTTGCTGCTGCACTAGTCCATTTCCTGCTCCCTTAGACACCAGAAGAGCGGGCAGGCCTTCATGTCTCTGGAACTGGTGTCATTTCTTGAATCAGCCAAAGAGCAAACAAGCAGCACACGACTCTATAGGAAAAATATGTTGTGGTTCAGAGTGTGCGAAACGCTACAGATTTTCCCAAACTGTGCTGAGAATGAATTTCAGGTCAGCTCAGAAATCTCAGCCTTGAGGTCGCAAGATGGCCCTGGGTTGGGCTGACCCCAGTGGGCTGCACAAATGTCACTTTCTGTGTCTCCACGAGAATAAAAAGACTGCAGGGTGCCACACTCCTAGAACCCGAGACCTCATCCTGAGGATTTAGTCTTATCCATGTTGTCATCCATCAAGCACCAAAATAAAGAGGCTTGTAAATAAAAGGAGAAACGGTAAAAATGAGGAGTTGAGAGGAGAATGGGCTGTGTCACCAGGGAACCGTGAAGAAAGAGTGTGATGGCTTGGGACTGAGTCAGCATGGACCCCGAGCGCAGGGGAGCAGAGCAGGTCTGGTCCAAGCAGTGGCGAGAGCAGGAAGGATGGGGGGAGGGGATGGAATGGCGAGTGTGAGCTGGGAACGGGCTACGGGGTCAGACTCCTCCCAGACAGCCCTGCTGGCTTCTCAGTGTGTCTACTGCTCACCTCCCCGGCATCGTGACGGATGACCCAGCACAGGTGGACCTTGTCCCAGGCCATGTCCAAACCACACTGCTCAGCCTTGCCCATTTGATGCTATTTAAGGCCATGTCTGTAACCGACCAAGCTCTGAAAGCCCATTCATCAGGAGGGGTCAGTGCTTTGTGGGACACTCTGAGCTCACACTGGTGCTTGCTCTCTCCCTCTCCCCTCCCTCTGCCTCTGCCTCTCTGGGGCTGCCGTGAGTCACTCGGCTCTTCTTGCCACTCATTCTGCTCCTGCTGCCACTGTTCCCTTTGCCTTCCTGCCTCCCTCTCTCAGCAGCTCCGTGTCCTTTCCAATTTAGGCTGAAATCAGACTCCTTCTCCTTTGCCTTTGCTTCCCCACCTCCCGCGGCCTCTCTTGTCATTTATTATTTAACTCAATCACCATATTATATATGCACAGGAGCCATCTCTGAATAAGGCTGGTCTGGAACAAATTAGGACCCAAACCAGAAGCTAACTCACCTCTTGTCAACCTGCCTGGCAGCTCGGTTGTCATTTGTCATTCTGCTCCAGTCCTGGGCTGGGGCCCCCAGAAGAGCCACCAGCAAGCAGCGGATCTGACCACCAAACTGTCTAGCCCACGTTCCATTTCGCAGGTTGGACACAATGGAAATTTCCAGACAGCTTCTTACAGACGTCCTTCCTGAACAGAGACAGAGGTGTCTGGATGGAATACGTGTAACGTGTGAGTGGGAAGCACACAGGGAACCTGTGTCCTATTCGTCAAGTGGCCATTATCAACTTACTCTTGGACCTTGAGTGAGAATCTCTCCTCGCTAGACCTCCACACTCTCATCTATTGAAACCAAAATCTAAAACTCGTATTTACCCAATGATGCTCAATAGTCTACATGAGTCCATTGGCGATCTAGACCCATAGTTAAAATTCAGCTCACTCCCAGTCCACAGGCAATTATGTAGCCCCTGCAGTGCTGCTGCTCCTCATTAGAAGGGACTTTGGGTTAACTTGGCAAATGTCTCACTTTACAGATGAAGAGGCTGGGGCCCAGAGAGGAGAAGCAACTACACCAAGGTCACACAGTGAGTAGGGCACAGTCAAATTGCAATTCACAATTCCTGGCCCCAAACGATTCTTCTTTCCTTGTGTGGTGCTTTTAAGGATGATTTCAAATGTTCTGGCCCTCCTTCCACAGAGAGGCGGGTCTCTGTTCTCTCATGTACATCTAGATGGGTCCTGGACTCCTCCCACCGATACGGTAATTGGAAGTGATTCTATGTCTCTACCGAGGCCGGGGCATGGAAGGCTGAGCAGATTCTACCTGGCTCTCAAAGACCATTTCTTTGCTCTTAGAGTCCTGAGCCTCCATGTGAGAAACCCAGCGTCCCAGGAGGCCTCTCACAAATATTGCGGGCAAGCATCTCAGCCCAGCCCCTCACTGCCAGCCTGACTCAGCTGCCGAGAACTATATCAGAAGTGGATCCTGTGACCCCAGCAGTTGAAGACGCCTCCAGCCTTCCCAGTCCCCTCTTGAGCCCTAGATGCCACAAAGCAAAGAAGAGCTGCCCTCTTATACACCCTTTCTAACTCACTGTTTTATGCTACTAAGCTTTGGGGTAGTTTCTGACATCGCCATCAACAACCTGGACACCTAGTGAACTCTCACAGGGGCCACCCACGGACCTTGGGCTCCCTGACACAGAGTGACAGATGCCAGAAGGTCGTGATGTACAGCACAGGTGGAAGGGTGACCCGTGCCTCCTCACACCCTCCTGGCCCCTGCCCTGCCTCCAGGACAGGCACTGAGCATGGGCTGTCCACACCCTGAGAGAAATTCTCTGTGCTCATGTCCTGAACTGGACAATAACTGGTTTATCCCACTCTGTCTTCTCTACTGGACTGTGAGCTCCATTCCTCTCCCTGGGCCAAGTCTTAGCACACAGCAGGTGTGAAATAAGCACAGTGCCATGAAACAGCAGAGCCACGTGACTAGCTGCTGGCCCAAGCCTGCTAACAAGCAGCAGGCCCTGACTTCTTCCTGGTCCTCCTCCAAGCAGGGACCAGTTGTTTCCCACATGGCTCTGTCTACAGTGGTGCAAGAACAGGGGACAGGGGACAAAGGAAGTCAGAGAGAGCTCAGCCAGCTGAGTCTGGGAGCAGAGGCGAACAGGATCATCCCGGGGCACCAGATGTCTGTTTTGTGGCTGTCGCCTGTGTAAATGCACTTGTCCTGAAACCTTGGTTAATTTTCTTGTCCAAACATTGAGTTACACTGATTGGCTTGGGGAGAGCCACTGTCCTTCGGCAGGTTCTGTTAGAAACTTTGCAACTCCAAGGTCTGAATCTAGCAGTGAGCTGGAAAAGTTCCTGGTTGCTAAGAGACCTGAGAGCAACTTAGCAGCTCACAAAGACCCTGTGAATGCCATTTCCGTTGTTCTTTTTGTTGTTGTTGTTGTTTGCAAGTAAAACAAAGCAAGGCAGAGAGTGGGCCTCCTCGAAACCAAAATATGGTAAACAAGCTAACTAGAAAAGTGTTTGATAGGAAAAAAATAATTATGTGCTTTTGTCACTTGAAGGAAACAGCAGGGGCACCCCTTTCCAGTCTTGTAATTCTGAATCTAGGAATCACAGGTAAAAACAAGCTGGCCCAGTGGATAAGGAGGCAAGAAAAAAAATTATTTTTTTTTAAACATGCAGTCGGCGGCCTCCTCCCTGCTCTCTCCCTGCCAGGACGGTGAATAGGCTGCGTGGCTGTGGCCCAGAAACACTCCTGCAAGTGAACAAAAGCTCCCTTCAGGAGACTATTCTGATCCCTGCTGGTCCAAGGCCTCCCTGAGCCACAGCACAGAACGCCCACCCCCACCCCCACCCCCACCCCCACCCCCAGGAGTCACCAGAAACTTCCAGATTAGATCTGGGCATAAATCAAAGGTGAGAATTAGCCAGGCTTGGAATAGGAAAGAGCAAAAGAAAAGTCCTGAATGAGTCCCAGGTGCCTGTTTTGTTAAAAACACCTTTAAAGCGGCGGTTTGTAGTCATATTCTTTTTCTGGCCAGATGCTTTAGTAAGATATTGTATTAAAATTCTCTTTCACAATGAAGAAAGAAAAGGATGCCAATCTTTTTTCTAGGGATGAAAACTCAGCCCTTCAGACAGGAAGTCTTCCTAAGAGTCATAAACAGCAGGGGAAAACCCCAAGTAAAAAGTACCGGCCTTTTCAGGAAGATAGGACAACGTTAGGTGACCACAGAGGAGTCATAGTCATCTGGGACTTGGAGACCAGAGAAATGAAGTGGGGCCTAAATATGGGGTGAGAGAGGTGGAGGGCAGGGGAGGGAAGACTTAGGAGAAAATGAAGCCAGCTCTCAGGTGTATGTCAGGGATTTCTGGAGCGATGTCGCTAACAGCAATGTCACTGAAGAGTTTCCACTTATCAATGCTTGTTGGACAGCAAAAGGATTTCAGAATATGATGGATCCAACAAGCATAAAATAATCTTTAGGGAAAAAACTACAATTCCCCACATGGCAGCTTCCTTCCGATCTTTTCTGACAACCTGGTTTGTCAGACTTCCCAACAGCACACGACTGCTATATTTTAGGCGGAATGAGTAGCATTCATAGGTTTCTCTGCCTTGTTGTCCCCAAGATGGGTGTCCCACCTCACAGAAGGAATAGGCCCCTCTTCCCTTCTGTACCAACTGTCACTGTATGACATGCTTTGATCCATAAAATGCAAGCAGACGTCACATGTGTCACATAGCATGTGGTTCTCCGGCTGTTGTCACTCCAGGAGTCAAAATGACCAGAGATGTTCTGGAAGGGCTTTCTTGAACAGCCTCGGGCCCCAGGAGCAGAGCGCAGAGAGCCAGGCTGCAGCACAGCCTCAGACGCACATAGCACAGGGGAGGATGCAGCACTGTGGGAAGCCAGGGGTTTGTGAGGTCCCCTGTCACCACAGCAAGAATCAGAAGTGGCCCGAGTCATCCCCACCCAAACCGCCTCACCAGCTGGCCATGAACTCTCCACAGGGCTCTTAGAATCAGCCATGGTGCCTGGGATGGAGTTAGGAAGCTGCGAAGTGACCTGCACGGCAGGGAGGCCACAATGGAGCTGGCTCGTTGGTGCTAATTTAACAAAGCAAAAACAACAAAACTCTAGACCTTCTCCTTTTTACTTTTAGAACTTTACAGAGTATTGATTTAAAAAAAAAAAAAAAGCAAAGCCTAACTCCCTAAACCACAGGAAATAACATGTCTTTATTGAAAAAAGTGGTCACGGTTTCCCCAAAGCCTCTTTGCCCCCACATAGCCAGCAGCGTCCTGCTCTTCAGGGATGCTCTGCTCCCAGAGATTTCTGTTTTCTTTCTTTCTCCAGCTCCAGCCTGAGTCCCTCTCCCCACATCTATTTGCCCAACACCTTCCTCTTCGCTGTCCTTCCCGTGAGACTCGGTTTACCTCCTTCCTGCTCTCCTCACCACCAATGCAGCCAGCAGAAGAAGCCAGGAAGCCCAGCTGGGCCCCTGTAGGGAAGAAAGGCTGGGGATTCTTCTACCGTTTTCTTCCTAACCGTGGTGTGCACAGTGAGATGGGGAGCACAGCACAACCCTGGTGGCCAGCAGCAGAGAGCAGAAGCTGAGGGCCACTCCCAGCACTTGTGGGAAGACAGGAGAGCAGGCTGCGTGTCTGGTTCCTGGGACACGCAGCAGGGGTTACACAGGGTCCAAGGTAGACAAGCTGGGCAAGCAGGTTCCAGGAAGGAGGCCCGGCCAAGGAGGAGGCTTGAACACATAATGGGGTATGGAATGGGACTTGTCTCACAATCTGAGTATCCACTGAGGCTCCAAAGTGGAGGACAGTGGACAAAAGTGCCCCACGTTCTAAACAGGAAGTAGTCAGAGCACACCTGCAAATGATAAATTCTAAGATGGGTGATTCAACCCACCACCCCAAGAGAAGACCACAGGACCAGTGAAGTCAGGGCCTTCCTATGAGCAAGGAGTTGTCAGCTGAGCAGGAAAGTCTGGGCCGTCTCTTCCTCTTTCCCCAGGAAGCCAGCAGGAATGTGATTCTCTGAGTCCTCCAGCCAAGCCTGGGGACAGGTAGGCTGCAGGGATTAAGGGAGAGTCCAGGGTCACCCAGATGCTGCCTGGGCCACAGAAACCAGCAGATTGACACGAGTGTCCTCCCTCAACAAGAGCTTGGTAATGTCCTGTCCTTGTCCCCTGCTTCTGGGGCAGAGAACTAGAAAGGAATGTGGGAGCTGGCTGGAGTGGCCTGCAGTGACAGAGGCACAAAGAAGTCATGCAGTGGCTTCCCTGGTTTCAACTGGACCACACAGCACCTACTGATGTCACCCTGGCTCCTGGGGCCTGAAAAGGAATCCTAGAAACTGGAAGCAAGTGGGGGGGGAGGTGGAAAGATGCAAATTGGGCCCCTCCCCAAGGCCAGCTCCTGGCTTGAGTTGGGGGACAGGGTGGGGCAGCAGTCCTGAGCTGGTCGTGAGATTCAGGTTTTGATTTAGCCTGGCTAGACCTCCCAGGGCCTGAAAGTGAGTTAGGGCCGCAGATCAGAGTCCAGTTATTCTCACTGAAGAGGACCAGAAAGTTGAGCCTGAGTCTGTGCCAAAGAATAAGGAAGAGAAATGCCACAGAGAACAGGAAAAGATGATCCGGAAGAAAATAAACTCATCGGATCAGTTCAGTCAGAAAACCAACTAGACCAGTGGAGGACACTCACCAGGGAGCGAGGACCTTGAGAAAACCCATGGACTGTCCCCCTGTGTCCCATGGGAGATTCAGGTCATGGACCAAAGGGCCTAGGGGTGAAAATCAGTTCTTAGAGGAACAGGGATGGAAGAAACTTCAATATTTCAGAGTTTTTTAGTTCTCCAAAGCTTAACTCTACACAGCAAAATACTGTTAATTGCATTGTTTATGTTTATCAATATATGTTTCATACATTTATTTTTTCAGACTTATATTATCATATGATTTAAAATCATATATCAGTTGTGTAGGATGGAGGGATAAGGAAGAATACTTCGAACACTGAGTTAGAGAGATTCACCACATCTCACCTCAGGCCAGAGCTGATGCGTGGCTAACAGTTTTCTGGCTCCAAGCAGAGCTGCTCTCTCTGAATTTGCTTCCATAACTCGTCCTTTGACACCCTTGGCCTCTACTTCCCAAGGTGTCCTTTTCATAAAGATCCAGATAAAACAACTTTCTGCTTTCTCTGAGCAATGCTTCTCTTGAACACCTGGTTTATCTTTTGTGATTCATCTTTCATGAGACTCACAGTGCACATCTCAAATTAGATTCCCTCCTTGCTTTGGTCAGGAGAGCTGAGGCCACATCTTGTAACAGCTACAGAACCAGGCAAGATGCAGATTTAGGACTTTGTCTTTGCTTTTACTTTTTTAACTCAGTGCAGAACCAAAACATATTCCTTCAGGTTTTATTCCATCCTAACTTTATTTCAAGATCACTGTGAAAGGCAATTCTGGGACCCAACATGCTTGTTCAATGTGTGTTATCTAAAGTGTCAAGGAGTACACCTCTCACGTCTTCATCCAGTTCATTGAAAACAGTGTTGAACAGGACAAGACTAAAACAGGTCTTTGTGGAACACCACTGGAGACCTCCTTCCACATAGCGACACATTCATCACCTTCCTCTTTTATGTAGTTGGATCAGCCATTTATTCATAACATGTAGCCTCTACCTATTCATTCCTCAGGCTTGTTACTCTTACTATCTCTCCCCAGTGGGAAGTTGACTGGCACTGGATACCAGGAAGAGACTTGACATTGCCTCCCCAAAACCAAGAAGCCTGGATCACTTGCACCACCAGTAAAATGGACACAGCACCCAGAGCTCCAGGTTTGCTTCCAGACCAAGGTCTAAGATGACTTCCTCTGATTCGTGGAGCCTGGCTCATATGGCTGGCCCCTGTCCCAAAGAATGCTAAAAGGCTTCATTCTGTGGATTCTGCCTTGGGGTGGAATCTCCCACACATCAGGAACTCAAGCAAGAATTAAAGCAGTCAATACTTAGAAGGTGCTAAGCAATCAGGCAAGATGTCAAGTGTCCCTAGAGTCCCCATGGTTGAACACGGCTGCTCCACCAAGCCTAGCTCTATCTTCTACCTCAAGGCCTACTCCAGCTCCCAGGAGAGGAAAGCCAGATCGTCCAATGTGGGTCAGGTGTTTCCACAGCTGGATTTGCTAGTTTGACCAGGGATCAGGTGGTACTGGAAAGGCATTGGTGCTCCTCCCATGTCCTCAGAGCCTTTGCCAGTCCTGCTGTGCTGCCACCTGAGTCAACCAGCACCTGAGCCTCTGTCGGGTCCTAAGGCATCCCAGCCCCTCCTCTTTGAGACAGCTCTGAAGGGAGACATGCACTGTTGGTAGAGATGTCCCTGAAAGACTCTGCCAAAGTTACTTCTGTGGAATGTTGCTGCATAGCACTTCCTTCCCTTCCTTGTCCCGTGTACCCTGGGAATACTTCTGACACTGTCACATAGATCCTCGGGGTCTGCTTCTGGACACACCAATGTAGGGCAGACAAACATGGCTGCCGGAGGTCCATAGTGAGCCACCTGGTGTCGCTTGAAGAGGGGTCTTCAGAAGAAACTCCCGAAAAGAGCTCATCTTCTTCCTAGGTTTAATCTTTTCCAGACCACCTAGCTCTGAAAATGGTTACAAACCCCCAGTTTCTGCCCGGAACCAGGACTCAAAACCAGCTCTGCCCAAGGTGCACACACCTTCCCATAACCTCGCCGGGAGAATACCCCAGCCCAGCACTCTGTGACTTCCAGAATTCACTCCTATCTCCCTTTTGAATGTCAAGAGCTCATATGCCCATCTCTTGTCTTTGAGCACAAATCCTTTCCTCTATAATTTATCAAAGATTAATGACAGTGGCTCTGAAATCACGTCAAGTCCCTCCAAGGCTGCAGGACATAATTCATCAGGCCCAGAGCCCCAAATTCATTATAACTGCTGCTGCCAACTTCACTGCCTTCTCACCTGTCCTTGACTTCAGTCCCCTCTTTGCTATGTTTATTCTACCCTTTCCAAATGGAAGACCAGTTTCCTCACTGGAGAAGAAGGAGGTAAATAGTTAGGTGACGGTGCCCTGGCTTTGTCTTCGGTGAACATTAAATCATTTTTCCAAGAAATGCCTGTCCTTAATCTTTCTATGCTGAACAAAGATAAATAGGACTCCTTGTGGGGTTCACACCCCTTAGGTATGAGAGGTCACACACCTCTCTACTTGGTTCCTTCCCATGGGGCCATGCCACTGGATTCAGCCCTTACCCTGTAACATTTAGGGGACGCTAGGGGCCACTTTTTGCAAGCTTAATCTCCATGGTTACTTCTGAATCCTAAGTCAATTACTTTGGGACACTCTTACTGATAGCTGTCGCTGCTTTATCCCATTGTCTCCCTCCATAACTGCCAGACTAAAGACTTCTTAGACATAACTCCTGGCCTGACTTCCAATTCCCTTTGCTTTCATTCCTGAGAGCCTGGTTCATGCCTTTGCCCCTCCTTTACTTGAGAGGAGGCCCTGACACCCTATCCTTGGAAGCACCCGCCTCTGGCAGGGTCAGCCCACAGGCAGTAGTCTTGGGAGTCATCTGAATTCTCAGACTCCCAGCCTGTGAGGTTCCGTGGTACTCTGGCATTCACCTCTCGGACCACCCTCATTCCCTCCTACTATTTTTTCTTTGAGTTTTGTGCTTTTATTTTTTAATCTACTCATAAGAGAGCTCTATCTAGTCTCTTTAGCTAAATTTCCCTTTGTCTCTCAGTTGAATCAATGCTGTTTTCAAAGAATAACAATGCCAGGAGGAGCACATCAGAATCTAATGAGAAGCATTAGCTGTGGGGGTGT
>RJWT010011313.1:0-23416 GCA_004365215.1 Cuniculus paca
AGTCAGGGAAATCTTATTTTACATTTACTTCTTTGAAATATAGAAATAACCACATTTTATATCTATATTAAGAAACAACTGACTTTCCCTTTATTGATGTTGCTGCTTTTCTACTTTTAGAAATTCTTTTTAAATTCTTATATTCAATGGAATTGAAAACAAGATATGTCTATTAGATGAGTATAAATTTTATCCCATTTTACTTAAAATGAGAAGCTCTGATGTCAGATTCTGGCAGTTGTTCTTCAGTGACTATCTGCTGCTAGTCGAGCTTTAGTTTCTCCTTTGTGAAAATTTTTAATAATATCATACAGGGTTCTTGCAAGAATAAATGGTTCCCAAGTCATGAATCCACAGATATTAAATAGTTAGGCCTCTGCTCATATCTATGGAGTCAAAACCACTTGAAGAGGTTTGTAGATATAGCTCAGTGGTACAGAGGCTGCCTGGCAAGTACACGGTTGTGAGTTCAATTCCTGGTACAAAGAAAAAGCAAAAAGAAACACTTGAAGTTGTCAAACAACCTGTGTTTTAGAAGCCCTCCAGGTGATTCTGATGAACACTAAGACAAGAAAAAAACTGAAAAATAGGAAAGTCTAAGCAAACACTTCGCTAAACATGCACACTCTCAAATTGTCTGGGTAAAATATCCAATTCACAAATGGGACTGTATGTGAAATCACTTAAAGTTAGCTTCTCACATGAGTTGTCTGTAGGTCTTTGCTGTCAGATGAGAAATGGACCTGTAAAAGCATAGAACACCCATCAGCATAACATTGTACATGTACGTAAGTATTGGCTATTGGCCATTGTACTACTTGGTTCAGCAAAACAGATTCTTCTATGAATGACTTTTTTTTTTATTTTCAGTTGGATCTTCTGCTTTAGAGTACGGGATTAAACAACACATTTCTTTACTATGGAAAAATAACTGGTGTGGCGGCAGTCTGCCATTTAATTCCAGGATTTTATGCTCAACTATGCTGTTATAAAAATCTTGAGTAGTCAAGCAATATCCAGTCGAAAAATAGTCTGTTCTTATACATCATATATTTATATGATTATTCAGTTATAGGAAATTTTGGTTCATTAAAGCCAGGAAATTGTACCTTCTGATAATTATCTGTGTGTTTTTTTCAGGGCAGTCTGACTAAATGTCACTTTAGAGATGTACTTTCTGAAGATGCAGAGGAAAAAACTCCCCAAGGTTATGTCCCTAAAGGGCTTGTATTAGGGTTAAAGATGCATGTGCAGAATTGATGACTCTGTGACTGGACCAAGATAAGTGTCCACTTTTACATCACATGTACCCTGACCTTAGACACAATTGCCAAGAGGTAAAGTTTATTTTTGAGGTATTTAACCTTTAATTTCTCCACCCACTTCTTCCCTTCATGATACTTTTGCCTCTGAGAACTTTGCAATCATCTCTCATTCCCATATCAAAAGCTCTATTTAGGAAAGGAAAGGGTATTCTAAAAGACCCAAGAAATTACTAGCTTCCAAGGACGTTTAACTTCATTTCAATCAAGTAAAGTATTAAACTGCAGTAGTAGTTCTCAATGTGTGGTTCCCAGAGAAACAGCATGAACCTCACCTGAGAACTTGTTAGAAACGAAAATTTTCAAGACAGATACTCTGGGCTGGAGCCACAAACCTGTGCATAGGAAAGTTTGAGAAATCCCCCTTAGAAGTTTTTAATCAGAGATTTTTCAAGCATGAACTGATCTATAACATGTAAGACACAGTTGCTTCCTAATATCTCTTAAATCATATTACATTTATTCCATATTATGATGTTGGTTCCCAGCACACTTTCTTAAACTAATCCTCCTACCGAGAGACATGGCAGATTCTTCATGATTCAAAGAAGATAGAGACATTTAATTTCTCCTATAGACACTGCAACTCTGTAGATTACTAAGGTTCATGTTCATATTTCAATTGGAAGGTTTGGACTTAGTTTATTAAGGTTGCAAATAGAAAAAAATTGCAATAAAATGGAAAATGCATTAACAATGAAGGGCATATTAGTTGTGAGGACAATGAGATTGCCATTCTTACAGAACATATAGACAAATGTCAGGAAGAAGGACATTCCCTTCTAAGACAGGGATGTTTACTTACTTTGAATTTTGTTATGATCAAGGTGCAGATGCTGCAGGCGGGCACTGATTCGGGGAAACTTTGTGAGTCTATTATGAGACAGTTGCAGATCTAGAATTGATGACACATCAAAACCTCTTGATGGAAGGCCTGCATCTGATATTTTATTGTGGTTTAGCCTCAGGAAGGCCACTTTTGGAATAACATTAAAATAATTTTCTGGTATTCCTTCAATGGAATTGTTGTCCAGAAAGAGCTGCATTGTATTGGCTGGCAATCGTGGCGGCATACTCCTTAGGGAATTCTTGGCCATATTTAGCTGCATGAGATTCTTGAGTCCCTTAAAGGTGTCTCTTTGAAAGGCACTGTCTAATAGTTTATTGTGCTGTAGATCAAGAAGGGTCAGGTTTTCCAGATTGCTGAAGGTCCCTTGGGGAATTCTGGACACCTTGTTTCTAGCTAATTGTAATTGCTCTAAACTTCTTGGCAGTGGGGAAGGTACTTCTTCTAGCTCATTATCTTCGAGAAATAAGAAAAGCAGCCTCTTCAGCTGACTTAGGGCTCCTTTTTCAATTCCATAGTTGGTGATTTTGTTCTTGTTTAAATTGATCCATCTAAGCTGCGTGGCATTTGCAAATGGTTTCTCAGGGATGGTTTCTATCAGGTTGTTTTCAAGGTAGAGATACCAGATTCGTGAAGGAATAGCAGGAATTTCTTTGAGACCTCGATTTTCACAGTACAAAGCAGTAGGGAAACTGGGAGGGCAGAAACATTCCCTGGGACAACTGAAGTCATGCACAGACCAGTCCTCTGGCTCATCCACATCATAGAGCTGTCTCACGCTTTGAGTCCATGCAGTATCTGTTATGAATAACACCCAGATGAAGAAAAAGATTGTGGTTGCCATTATACTGCCTATAGAATAAGAGATACTACTGTTAGATATTTAAACAACTCGACTTTTAGATAACTGTATGCAGCAGGATGATGAGTACACATCTCCTCTTCATCAGAGATGTAAAGATATCAGCATTCCATTCATAGATATCAATTAATGCAAGTGTATTTAGTAGGCACCATGTGCAAAACATTTTACAAACTTCAGAACTAATTCAACTTGTAGCTTTCTGGTTTTAACCCAATCACAATGAAAGCTGAGAAGCGGAAAGTACATTTTAGCAGATCTAAAAGTGCTTTTCCATTTCAAGCTGTTTAATTTGAGAGACTGAGCTGAAACCAGTGGTTGAATATAGGAACACAAAAAATGATCTTTTACTAATTCAAGTAGAGTGTCTATGTTGTTCCTCAGAGATTGGCACATGCTTTTGCTTTTACTTTTATTTCCAAAGGAGTAGACCATCTGGAAGCAATTTCCCAGGTTCTTTGGCCCTTGAACCAAAGAAACGAGGAGATCAGGGAACATTTCAGCAGTTTATTGTGAAGGAAGGTTCTAGGATCTGAAGAAAAGTGTATGATTAATCTCTCCTTCTGTTGCTGAACTTCTCAGGTAAGTTTGACTTTGATGAGAAAAAGACTTCTAAAATATTAATGACAGAATCAAGTTATTCAGCCAATAAATTGAGTTTTTTCTTATATAATTACTCATGTGTGTGTGTATATATATATATATATATATATATATATATATATATATCATACAATCTCCCTGTCAATGCAAACACATAGACATAGCTATATGACAAAGACAGTTTATTAGATAGAGATGAATATATTAAGTGTGGTGCATATCTGTTTAGCCATTCTTATGCTTCATAAGAAGCAAAACAAAATGAAATACAAAGTTAAAGTATAGGTAGAAAATTCTTCTGTATTAATAATTTCAACATGGATAATAATAAAAACAGGTTAATACTGACGTGATATATTTAAAAGTCATAAACCCTTCACCATCAAATCATCAGACATTATAGTTAAAACTATTTTAACAGAAAAAATATACATACACACATTATATATATGTTCAAAATGTATCTGTATGTTACATAAAAATGTAAAAAATTAACATTTTAATCAATGTACATTTAGTTAAACCAACTGCCACTAAGGACAGAGTAAATTATAAAGATTCCCTGGGAGAAAGACATGCAGACGTTTGTGAAATGCTGATCTTTCAGTTTTGCTATTAAATTGCATAATGACATGTGCAGAACTGCTTCTGCAAGCTGTCAAATTCCCTACGATTGCAGAATGTTGATCTGGCCATCTTCCAACAGAGACTCATTCATTTTCCCCTCACCCCCCTTTTTTTTGGAATAAAGATTTGCTTCAGATATTGAAGTTGTAACCCTACATCTGATAAATCAGAACTCTGAATTGTTAGCTTTAAGAGTTTTAAGAAATGCAAAATAGTTTACCTTGCCTTCCAGGAATATACCGTTGAGTCCTGTATCTGAGTCTGCAATTTGCTAAAAATCAGTTGAGAAGAAAAAAAAAAGTTGACTTGGTTTTGCTTTATGCTGTCAAGCTTTCCAGGAGAAAAAGTCAAACCTACTCTGACCAGTCCCCAAGAACACCTTTTGATGTATTGTTTTCACTTTGCCAGGGTTTCAGAAGATAGCTTACCTCAGCCCTTTTGGATCTTCTTCTTCCTTTTCTATTGGTCACTGCTTGCTCACAGTAATGGACTGACCCAGTCACCACTGTCGTGTTTATAGGAATCCTCTGTAATATATGACCGCCAGTGGCTCCAACTTTAACTCTTCCAATAAATACAACAGCTTGGTACCTAGGCAGCCCAGCAAAGGAAAGTCTTATATTAATTCCCAGAAACTATAAAAGCATTCAGGACAATTTCTACTTCTAATTCACAGCTCCAAAGATGTGGTAATGTACTGATGTATAGACCTGATCCAGCCAGCAGCAGGCAACTGAAAGCAGTTTTAATTTTGACTAAAACAAAAAGAGATTTTTCTCTGGATGATCTTCTTTAAAAAACAATTAAATGCAAGGAAATAAAGGCCAATACCCTCATTTTTTATGGGCATATTTTATTTGTTTCTGATATAAAACAGATGCTGAAATGTATTTGATTAAGGAAAACTAAATAGAAATATATATTTGAAAAATTTAAAAATCTTATCTGAAAAACCATATCCAATTTTCACACTAATCTGGTAATATACTTTGTCTTATAGAAGTAATTTTTTTACTTCTATTTACAACCTTCTAATAATTTATTCACTTACTTAGTATTAACATGAGATGAATTTTACTTCCAATGTCACACATGTTTTGCATTTTGTGTCTTAAAAGGCATTTTGTTGCATTACTTTTTTTTCTTTAACACATCTGAGCAAATATGTCTTCCATTTTTATATTTGAGAAAAAAATTGTTATACCTCTTAAGGA
The DNA here is from genome assembly GCA_004365215.1 of Cuniculus paca. NCBI lineage: Eukaryota > Metazoa > Chordata > Mammalia > Rodentia > Cuniculidae > Cuniculus > Cuniculus paca. Next base: position 5,476 of record RJWT010011313.1, read on the forward strand.
AAGATGCAAACAAAATATATTTTTTTCAGACAGTACTCTGTTGATGGTAATCATTTTGTTTTTCAAAATATATCTTACATTGAGATCAGGGAGGTCAATTAAAATGATTCATTCAACAAGTGTCACAGAAATACTATCAAAGACAAGCACAGTAAAGAGAAGAAAGCACTGAATTCAAAGGACCTTTGTCAGAGACACCTCTTTTTTACCAGAGAGAGGAAAATTAAAGCTTACATTTGTTACTTATGGTAATAATATGCACACAGTTAGCTCTGGTTTGTCATAAATGATTACAGAAATCTTACCTTCCCTTTGCTATTAGTGCTATACTCTCAGAAAAATGCACCCATGCCAAAGATTTTTTATAGACTAACATCTGAGTCACACATAGCTCTTTGTAGCCTAGAGTTGCACTCCTCATATTTCGAGAAAACAACCAGTATCATTTGCTTTCTCATTATCTCCTCTCTCCACTGCATTTTTTCCTCTTTCCCTTTTCCCTAGGTTATAAACAACAGATGATCTTGAGATCTACGCAGTCCCTTCTACTCTCTTACCTCTTAATTTTCTTTGTTAGTCAATTTGATTTCAGTCATTTCTTAATTTTATTACACAAATCCTTTTATGTGTTCACTGTGGACTAATGAGAGTAGCATACTTGCTGCCTGCAATCTCTTTCCCACTCACAATTCCACTCAGTGATCCACTCATCAGAATATAGCTTTTATCACTTCCCTAAAATTGCTTTGACAAAAACTAACAATGATCTTTATATGCGCTAATCTACTTGAACTATACCCTTTGCTAATATGGACCCACTACATTTATTAAATGTTCCTCTATGCTTTTCTGACATTATTATCTTCTAGATTTCCCTGACCTTTTCTTGTGATGTCTCTTTGTATCTCGATACTTTTTTCCTCTAACATTTTATTTAAAAACAACTAATTTCTAGCATCTGGAGCTCTTTGAGGTTCTGTCTTTTGTGCTTTTCTTGCCCTTCTTGCATGATTACATGGTTTGAATCATCATACCCTTTATTGTGAAGACTTCTGAATCCATGTCTCCAAATGAGCCTCAGAACAAGAGCAGTACTCCAGTGTCAGTTTGTCTATCTGCTTTCTAGATATCTGTTGAGCGCTTTGATAGCACATACCTAAAATGAGATTCACCATCTCCAATTATATCTAACTGCTCTTGTCACTTTATATTTTTGAGTGATACTATCCCTGTATTCAGTCTTCCAAAACAGAAATCTGGAAATCATTCTTGCCTCTTCCTCTCATTTTGTGCACATATGGTTACAATTACATTTCAAGGATACTGGGAGACATGATATAAATAAAAATGACCTTCCATAACACTTAACAGCTTTGAATATCATGGGTTCCAGACTGAAAACATAGAATGTTTTCCACTATGAGGATATTCTTGTGATTTTCCTACAACAATCCAGTATGCCTTCCTTTGACTGTTGATTCCTGGAGGATGGGACTCCAGGCATCTCTTCTCTGGAACTGCTTCAGTTGATGTTGGAATCATGGGAACTATGACACAAGTTCATAATGGACTCTGACCAGTTTTAGAGCTGCCTGCAAAGAGACAGAAAAGAAACCTAACTTGCAGTAACATGACTTTGGCATGTCTCCAGTGACAGGTTGATATTTTAGAAGTTCATGAGGCTTTGCACATAGTAATTATTCGTTAAGTATTTACTGAATGAATAAATGAAGAAATAAATATTTAAGGCATATGTGTCATAGGTTATTCATGATTTTTAAATGAGCATTTAAAATAGTAGAGAGCCTTAGGTTTCCTTTTGCAACCTACTAGTTGTTTGACCTTGAACAGGTCATTGATCTCTCCTGATTATGTCTACCCAGAGTTCACTTGCTTTTTTTACTGTGCAGAGCCATTTGAAGATCAAATGAGATGATAGGGGTGAACATGTTGTACAAGTCTTAAACTAATTCAAATTGAAACATGGTAAAGCACGAGGATAACTTAGAACTCATATATTCAAACTCTCTGTTTTTGCTTATGAGGAAAATAACACCAGAATTTTGCTTCTAGCAGAGACTGTGATAGTTGACTTCCTGTTTAACTGCCAGAATTCCCTGCAGAAACTTTAAGAGGTGAAGGTGTTGTTGTCGTAGTTATTTTAACCTATTTTCTTCCTTTTAGCATTTTTAAATGTTTTGGCCCATATGAATTCTATGAAAAAACAAGCCATTTCTCTAAACTATCTTACACCAGGGAATTTAGCTTGTTACATTCCCAAAGGTCACTGGTATTTCAGATGAGACGGCAATGTGTGATGTATTGTAGGCCATGAAATTCTAGTGAATTCCTGGTTTCTTGGTGTACATGTCAGACATGGACTAGAAATTCTTGTTTGAAGTATTTGGGTGCTTGCAGGCTATTTTTTTTTTTACCTATCTGATTCAACATTTGCTAGGAGGAATGATTTTTTCCTTAACAGAAAAGTTTTGGTCTAACTGAATTGTGTCAGTTGGTTAAATGATGTAACAGAGAGTCACTAACATACATGGCTTATACTCATAAACATAGTTTAACATTTTTTTGAGACAACATGCTTAAAGTACTGCAGAAATACATTTGAAAGGTCAAAAATTGCAAAAAAGACAATGATAGCCACCTCACTCAGTCTGGTTAGTATAAGCTGCACTCCCCAAAAGGTCATTATTTCCAATTCTATCACAGATTTATTTTAGTATTTAATAATTTTGTTTGTAACTTTGATTTATCAATTTTAAATATTTTTTCCTTGTTAGATAAGACTTCAGCACGGTTCCCCAACCTCGTCCTTACCTTGCCTATATCTATAATTTCCAATAAACTTTGATTACATAAATAAGGGAAGATTTATATATAGCTCTCATTAACTATGAAGCAACTTAAATGTTTCATTAAAGAACCAGATAATTGTGATCTGCCAAATTAGCTTAGGTTGATGAGCAACAAGAAGTAAATTACACCAATGTGGGAGAATAAAACTTTCCAGAGGAAATATCTGCCAGGAGAAAAAAGTCAGTGAAACTTTTAAATCTTATTTTATTTATAAACAATTTTTATAAAATTCTAAATGTCTTAAAATGTTAACTGAGTTATTCTTCCAACATCTCTACAAAGAGACATAATTATCCCAATGTCTCACTGGTGGTAAATGACATAACTTGCACATATGGTACATATTGGTCAGCTTCCCACTGGTGACAAACACAACTTCATGGCTGCCATGCACGATGTACAGGAGGAAATGATTTGTTTGGCTCACAGTTTCAGAGGTTTCAGTCTCTGACTGGCTGACTCCAAGGCAGAAGCATCATAGCAGAGGGACACTGTAGAGGGAGACTGGTCAACTACTGGCATCTTGAAAGAAGCAGAGGGCAGTCAGAGGGCCAGAGAGGAACAGGCCAGGAACACACATAATCCCTGCATCATGCCCTGTGAATCACTTCCTCCAATTAGGTCCCATCTCCTAGTACCCCATTTAACTAGAAACTCGTGGAAAAAATAGTGACCTCACTTCTCCAAGAATCTCTCCATCCAGACTAATTGATAATTGATGTTATCATACTGGACTGTATGCTGTACAGTACAACATACTGCATACTGTATAGTGCGTCTTCATTATACGTATTCTTCATATGTGACCTAAGCATATCTATGTTGATAAAACTAACAAAAGTAAATCACACTGTCTCTACTGAAATACTATCTTTTTAAGTACAGAATGGATGATGAAACTTTACTTCCTGGGCTTGTGGTATGGGTTGCTGTATGCCTGGACTCTCCTTTCACTATCTCTTGCTTTACATTTTTTGTTATTAATAGTATCTTGTGTTCTATTCTTTTTTAGTTAAATCCATGTTGTTGGTGAAATGCATATGTTGATCACTTCCTGTTACCCCAAGTATTTTTACTTGCATTTCCTTTTGAGAACTTACGTACTTAAAATTATGTTTATTCAACCCACCTACTTTATGTTTGACAGTACAGATTTCTGTTTTGCAGTAATGTATCTTCAAAGCTTGGAAATAGTCACAAAACACATTGTTTTGTGATTTCTAGGGTTGAAATTAGTAAAGTTGATGAGATTATGATATTTCAGTCTTCAGAATGTGACCTTTTTTCCTTTCTAAAAATATTTAGGATTTCCTTTTCCTCTTAGGCTTCTAAATTTTATTACAGGTTACCTTGTGTTTTCCCCCTCATACACTCACTCAAAGGATGCTTCTAACTTGGAAGTTCACGTTCATGTAGTCCATCTGGGTTTTTCTGTCCTTTACTTTCCTAGATCTCAGATGGTAAACCCTGGTTTTTATTGTGTAATTGTCGTCTCATTTTTTATAATTCTTTTCTCAAAAGATTTAGTGCCATTTGACACAATTCCTTAAACTCTATCTTCTAATCTCTAATATTTTTTATGTCATATATGACACATTTATTGTATTTCTTCTTTAATTGTTTCTTTTATAAAATTTTTGTGTGTACATAATAATTATTGTCTCTTCTTTTTATTAGGATATTAACTATAGGATTTTGGTAATGTCGTGAGGTTTTTGGTAGCTGCTTCCAATAATTTTACTTCTTTTATTATTTTCTCTTTGCTTGACTTCACCTCCAGAGACATTTCATACCACGGATATTTTACTCATATATCTTTTGGTGCTTTGCTGAACACATATATTTAAGAAGAAAGCCCCAGTATATTAGAAATCTGTGAGAATTAACAGCACTTGTTAGTTTCCTTCTAAAATGACCCGGCATGGTATCTGCTATTTCACTAGGGAGAATCGACTCCCAATTCTATGTCTGTAATTGTTCTGTCTATGGTCGTGCAAATTTTCCAGAAAAATAATAAAATTCCTCTTCTTCTTCTTCTTCTTCTTTTTCTTCTTCCTCTTCTTTGACCTCATCCCGTACTTTTTCTTTTCATCTTCTTTTCTCTCTCCTTTCTCCCTCTCTCCCTCCGCCTTCTCAATAAATTATACATAAACATGTATATATGTGCCTGAGTGTATATATATATATATATATATATATATATATATATATATGTTTGCATATATATTTATTCTGGATATACATTGACAAATATTTAAAATTCATACTTTTTAATACGTTTTTCTAATGTTAATTCAGTTGTTTTCTGTCTTTATGAATAAATAGTAAATCTCTTATTTCCAGAGTTTAGCTTTTTTGTCTGAAGCTACCTAAAAGCTATGTGGTTTCCAAAACTGATTTGAAATTACTAGAAAACTGGATCAGTTCTATGCCATTGTATATTTTGAGTCAACATTGATATTTATGAATCTCTTTGTTACCAGTTACTCAAGAACTCTGCAGGAAGACTTTACTGAATATAAAAATGCAAATAAAAATAAGACTTGTAAATCTTGAATGATCTCTTTGACCAGGTTCTCTCTGGATCAGTTTCTTCCAACTTCTCAAGTCTTCTCTCATTTTACTAAGTTAACATAGCATCCATGGCTTTTCAGGGTTACTAAGATAATAAGAATTAGGTAGCTTAAAAATCAATGTAAAGTTCATCTCCAACACACTCTGGATGAGATTTCTTAGAAAAATCATTTCATTAGATTGTGGAGAGTATAGCACTAGACTCATAATGTTTGTAGCTATGCTGAGGAGATGTGACTGAGTGCTAGATGTTGCTGGTCATCCTTGGCGTTTTATGCAACTATTTTTGTGGAGCATCTCAGATCTATACTATTACAGTAGTCCACTTTCAATTATTTCCTGAAAATAATGAAATAGTCACTGTCGCCTGACTTTATCATACGCTTCTCTCAGCACTTTGGCCCAAAGAAAGCTTCATGAGTCCTAAGTGTGATTTCAAAGACAAGCAGCAGTACACAGGACTAAGACATATTTGACTGCATTCCCAAGTGTTTCATGTACTTGGTGAATCAGCATTGTTGAGAAATTCAGACTAACATAGTGTTTGTAGGCAGCTAATGTCAAATTATTATCCATCCACCTTAGGGTTCAATTTGTCAAGGGTATAATAATCATTTACTAAAGATAATATGTCCTTATTGTTTTAAAGCTAAGTATTTAATTATTCTATTAAGGCTTACTGCTGACTAAATATAGTGGCCTGCCCTGCCATGTACTCTTTCAATATCATTTAACCTAATGGGTGATGAGTGAGATCAGTCTAGCCTCGATTATCTGGAATTTTCTGTTGCCAAAGGACAACCTGAAAGTTTGTAGCTTTGCAGCAGTGACTTATGTGTAATAATATGTAGCCTGAAAATATGTAGCAGTGACTTATGTGTAATAATATGTAGCCTGTTTCTCTTTAATATCTTCACAAACTGAATTTAGTCCAGTTTTTTTTCTTTGTCTATGAGATTGTCCTGAAGATAGAAGGAAGAGTGCTCCCTGTTGCATTTATCTTGCAATCTTTGCAATATGAAATTAGTTAATTCAGAAGAATAGATGATAAATTCAGGGAATCATTAATCATTGTAGTCCTTCATGTTGTGCTTTGTAATCTAATCTTTTTTTTAATCTAATCTTTATAAACACCCAGTGAACATATATTCATTGAACATGCACTGTTTTCACAACATTGTACAAAGAGTTACCTTATTCTGGCAGCAGCCCCCCAGGTCATGAACAGAAAGTAGACCTTTTATACTAAGAGTCCTTCTCTGGAAGAAAATAAACAAACACAGAGCTGTGACATCTGGACCAGAGTCAATGTGGCAATCTGAGGTCTACCAATTAAATCACTTATTTTGGAAAGTAAAGTAGGTTCTAGACATTTACCATAGGACCAGCTGATGTTTATTTATACAAAAAGTTGTTATAATGTCTCTTGGATTAAGCTTTGTGCTGTAAGGACATCACTGCAAATTTTACTAAATAAAGTAATTGTAACTCTACCCTCTAAAAAAAAATTAAGATTATCCATGATCTTAGACTCATGTTTCCAATGGCAATGTCCTTAGTTACACAGGTCAGTAATTTGTCTTCCCTTTGGAGAAGTGTCCATCTTTCCATAGTGCCCTAAAATCCTATAATACATCAATTAGTTGGTTGCCCCATAGTCTTCCACTGGATTTATCCCCAGAGTTCTGACATTCAAGCATCAAATGTGTTAACAAATGAATCCGCCCTCTAGATGGAAGCACACGATGTCTTGTGAGATGATATGTCTCAAGATGAAAATATGGCATAAAGTCAAGGCATTAACACAGTATAGAAAAAAATGCATGGCAGTTATATTCCTGTTCTTCTCTGGTGGAAGAAAGCAGGCTGCCTCTGGTAATTTTGTTGATTGGAATAAAGCAGGAAAACATTATTCAGATCATTTACTTCACACAAGACACTAAAAGCTTTAATGATTTGGGCCACATACCGAACAGCAGTTGCAGCAGGAGTTGCCATCTAATTAAACTTTGAGGAATCTATTTTTATCCTGTGAGACTACTCAAATCCACTGCGCTGCCACACACTATGTTTAGAAAGGAGTCTACTAAAAATCATTAACCGTGAACGCTTTAGTCTTTGAAGGTGTTTCTCATCCTGTATGGAAGTGATTTTGCTATTTAATTAAATATTTTGATAGCAGTGGGTAACTCTGTCATTTACAATTTGGTCTTTTTTATTGGACTAATCTGTCATGGGATACAGAGCCAATGTGGCGAATTCATCACTGAGGTCATCTTTTTCAACTTTTCATAGTAGAAACTGGTAATATAACATGAGAAAGAAGTGAATCACAGCAAGATAAAGTTTCAACTTAACTTAGAAAGCATCACCACTGAACTGCAGAAGTGACTGATATACCCAAAAAGTTTTATTTCAGAAATATACTTTTTCCCCTAGGATATGCTCTGGCAAAGACCTTGGTTCTTTCAGAGAAAACTTAGATTAAAAATATAAATTAACAAAATATATATACTTGTGATAACAAGTTACTTACTTAAGACCAGGTGTCCTCGCTTTCATTTCCAAAGCTTTAGGTACATGATTTGAATGAGTTTTAGAAATTCAGTAAAGGGCAGAAATCTTCTATCATATATCATAATGGTTCATTTCAATCCTCAGGTTAGCAATTTTGGAGGGTTTTTTACTTAACAAATCAACTAGTACTGTGGTGAATTTCCTGTCTCCTTTGTTCCCATAAATATAACATTTTGAGGCAGTTTGATTATGTTTACTTTTTGTGTTGTAGTTATTAATGCATAATCATTACCTAAATCAATGAGTTCCACTGTGCCATTTCCATACACGCTGATATTACTCCTTAATCATGCCCAGCCTCTCCTCTACCCTTCCTCATGGTTCCTTCTCTCTGATCTTCCTAACCCATCCTCTTCCCCCTTTTTCAACAACCCTTCTTAAACTTTTAGATCACTTTGATATTCTTTTTCCTACATTCCACAGTGTGAAAGAAAACTAAAGATACTGTTCTTTTTTAGTCTGGGTTATTTTACCTAATATAAAGTCTGTTCCATACATTTTCCTGAAAATGGCATTTAATTCTTTATGGCTACATAATAATCTCTTGTGTATATGTACCATATTTTTTATCTGTTTTTCTCTTAAGGGACATCCAAGCTGATTCTATACATTGGCAATTGTGAATGGAGTCTCAATACTTGGCCATGTATGTTCCCAAGAGTGGCATGGCTGTTTCTTATAGTATATAGTTATATTCCCAGTGCTTCTGAGTCACCTCGATAGGCTTTTCCATTAGGACTGTACTAATTTACATTCACACCAACAGTCTAAACCGGTTCTTTTCTTCTCCATTTCCTCCCTAGCATTTACTAATTTTTGCTTTTTTGATAATAGCTATTTTGCCTGGGGTCAGATGGCTGAAGATGCTGAGCATTTTTTAAATGTTTTTATTGATTATTTATACTTCTTTTGAGTGTTGTCAGTCAAATTACATATTCTTTGAGTTTTTTATGTATTCTGGATATTAATATTCTATAATAATAGCAGCTGACAATAATTTCCTCCCATTCTGTAGGTTGTCTCTTCATTCAATGGGTTGCTTCCTTTGCTGTGCAGAAGACTTGTAATTTTTAATCGGCTATTCTTTTGCTCTAGATCAGTTTGATTTTATGCTGACCTCCATACTTTCCAACAGGAAATACATCTATTTTAGTCAATAAAATTTAAGTGAAACTACTTAATATCTTACATTTCTGAGTTACCTTCCTCATTAAAATCATGGAATCAATGTCTATCATTATACCTTCTGCTATGACATGAATGTCTTCTCCCTACTGCAAAATATTCATGTGTTACAATCTTAACTACAAGAGATGGTACATTTAGAATCTGATTTGCTCATGAGGGCTGATCCCTCATACTTGGGATTAATGTCCTCATTAGAGCCTCAAGAGATGCCCTTCATTTCTTCTACCACGTCACTACTACAATAGAGCAAATAAATTAAGACAACCATCAACTCATAAGCATCACTACTGCCTTTCCAAAGATTCTGTTACTCACATCCCTAATATAGTCTCAATGCTTGAAGGTAAGTGGATTATATATTTTACAACCCACTATAAAATTCAATTTTTTGAAAATGATTTTTTCTTTAATATATTAAGACATACTCTTCATATTACGTATGTTTTCATTGAGTTCCATTTGTAATAAGATGTTCAGTGAACTATCAGACTCCCAACTGTTTAAACCAATGTAATGAAACCTAGAAACTTTGAAGTATATTGTTCTACCTAAATGCAGCCTGCTCTAATGTTCCCATTCTCCCTCTGTGGTTGAGTGACTGAGAATCTACCTTTCTGTCTACTTTATAAATGACACTTTGTCATTGTCTCTCATTGTAGATTGAAGAACCCTGAAGGTGAAAGGGAATAGAAAGAAATTCTTCACGAAGTTAATATCCCAAGTTGAAGGACTAGCAGCATCTTCACTCAAACAGGAAATGCTCTACAAATCAAGCAGAATGGCTTATTTTTCTGCAAGCAAAAGATGTTCAATGGGGTTGAGAGTACCAGGAATTTCATGTTTTCTGAATTTCATTGTGTAATGCCTATTCCAATTACTGCAGATCCCTCATTTTCTAGACCAATGCCTTAACTTGTTGTTAAGAGACAAGGTAAAGAGTTAATTCATTCCAATCCAGAATGAATATTTGAATTTTAGTTCTCATCCCGGATCAGAATGAAGTAAAATCTTTGTCTTGAAAATAATTTTGTAAGCCACTATATTTCAAACCCCAAATTTCAGTTGATAATTGTGCTTCCCATTTTCTCTTTCCTAGTAGTTTCGTAGACTGTTAAAAGCAGCTCCCTACTTCTCAATCCTGCATTATATTTCTCTATGCCTTGCTTCCAAGATATATTTCATTCAGCTGATACGTATCATTTTTATCGGCAACTGTCTTCTAAGCTTGCATCTCTAAACAGTACATGTTTCACTACTTTTTACCTAAACTACACAGCTAACCAGCCTCAAGTGTGATGTATGGTACAACAATGTGATGTCAATAGCTGATTTCTGACATCAATGTCTTTGTTAAGCCAAGTTTTAAGCACCAGATGTAACTTTGGGTGTCTTAAGCAAAAAAGAAATTCTGTGAGTGAAATGTGTATCATTCCCTGCATAAAAAAGGTTGCAAACCTGAACTTGGAAAATACACAGGAAACAATGAGGCTGCACATAACCAGAATAATCTGACCATTCTGCTCCTGCCAGTACTCCTGAGCATCACTGGGATCAGGGCATCCCATGGAAAGTCCTCACAGAAAACCAGCACAGACAAATTCTAAACCAAGAGTCAGTGTCCCCTCGGTTAATCCTGCTCCATCCTGCCTTTACAAAGGGTAAGGAGAAGAGAAACGCTTGTGGGCTGCTGTATCCTGCTAAGATGGTAATCAAAACAGTTTCCTATATCTAGCAAAAGATATTGGAACTGGGGTAAATGATGAAGTGACTGCTTTTTACCTAGGAGCACACAGTAAACTATTTAAAGGAAAAAAAAAAGACATTTATGGGCCCAGAGGTCTTCATATTTTATCTCATGCTACCCCTCCAGAATTCCCTCTGCATCCCATGCCCATAGGTCCTCTAAGGCTTTATTCAGGTTTTGCAATTTTCTGAATGTACTGTTATAGTATCAGCTCTAATCCAGGTATGCATTACTCCTCTTGCTGGAAATCCTCTCCGTACTCACTGTCCTCACTCAAATGAAATACTATTTATTCTGTGAAGGTTCCCAGTGTTTCCTGTCCCCCAGTAAGAAGAGCATGTCCTTCTCTCTAAAGCTACCATTCCCCACATTTTATCATTCTAATATTTCCAACTAAAACAATTACTAACTTTCCCGCATCTGTCTCTTACGCTGTATACTCTTTGATGCCAGGCAATTTTTTTTCTGCCTTTTTGCTTCAGTGATTAGGTCTGTGGTAACATATGGTGCTTGTGTGATGTTGAAGAGTAATTCAACTTGATCAACGACTCTCATAGTCAGCCACCTTTGCCCCCAAATAACTTAAGAAAACCGTCCTTTTGAATTGTATGTATTTATTTACTCATTTATTTATTTTGTGTTTCTGAGGATGAACTCAGGGTGTCATGCATGCTGGGCAAGTACTCAACCACGGAATGACACCTGAGCCCTCTCTCAAAGTTTAAGCAGGTAATTCCTAACTTGTTTTCTCCATGAAGATACTTGATTGTGAAAAAAATGATTTATTAATAGTAATTAGTATATATGACCTTTAATTCAACATATCTTTTAATTCAGTTCTACAGATGGCATCTATTCTCTAGAGATAAATATTTAATTGATTTCTTCTCCATGGATATTTTTTCTGTCTGTATTCTATTTTTTTACCTTTTTAAACTTTTAGGATAAACTCACTTTTGAATAGGAACTTTTTGTAGTTGTTTTTCCCCTGGAGAGCAATTTTTTAAAGACAAGAATGTAGTATGAAACTAAGTGGTAAAAACTGATTTCAACTAAATATAAGTTTAAGTGCAAACTAGAGCATAAAGGTTTGGTAGGAGCAATCTACTAGTCATCTACCTACTTGGGCCCTCTGATAACTCACCTAATTTTTATCAGTAGGAAAGGGGCATCATTGATACTTAAATCCTTGGGTTATTTTGGAGGAGCACCAAGGATCAAACTCATGATGACCTCACGCTTTCCAGGCAGGTGTTTAGGCCATTGAGCTAAAACTCCGGACCTTGTCTTTTTGAGACAGGGTCTCGCTATGCCATTCAGGCTGGCCTTGAGTTCACTTTGTAGCCCAGGCTGGTCTTGAACTTGCAATGATCCTCCTGCCTCAGCCCCCTGAGTACTGGGATTACAGGCGTGCGCCACCAGACCCAGATTTCCTTGGGTTATTTTAATGATTAGGTATAATCTTTAAGTTTTTAGAATATAAGATTCCTTAGTCTGTCTAGACTGCTATAACAAAATGTCTTAGGTTAGATAATTGGTAAATAATTCAAACATTTCTCACAGTTTTGAGGCTGGGATGTTCAAGATCAAGGTCCAAGTGATTTGGTGCATGGTGAGATCCTGTTCCCTGCTTTGCTCATGCATAATACTTTTAATGAAATAAACATACCATTTTTCATTTGTGTATGCTCTGTAAAATGTGTACTTTTTGTATGAGTTTCTTGTTAATTTATGCAAATGCTTTTGGTCATATCATACTATTTCTTTTTTGTTCAACTAGCCCTTAACATATGTGCTTCAATCTTGCAATGCGTACATAATTCCCATGGTTTCTAATGGTAAGCCTTCTTTGGGGACGGGGTATATTCTTTGAAAAACAGCTAAGATGTTTTATGACAATTTTCTATTTTTTGATTAATTGTTACAATGATCATTCATATTCCTGGATAAAGAACACATCCATATTTTCCATATTCATGATTTTGGAGAAGTTGTTTCTTTCCCTATTAAGAAGATATCATTACCAATAGAGACACTAAGAAAGAAGTTATATAAGGCATTGTAAAAAAAAATGCTTCTCACTAATGCATGGCAACAGATGCTGAAGAAGTATAATGCAAATCTACCTTTCTTGTGTGCAATTTTTAATAAAACCAAATAAAACACGTGTTTCTTATTCTGTGTTTTTTGCCAGTATAGTAATGGAGATTCCAGAAATCTCTGTGAATTTCATTTGTTGAATCTGAACGAATAAACTGCACTGATGGTAACAGAGCCAAAGTTTCCCCACCCTCTAACTGCTCAATTGAGGAAACAGAAATAAAGTGATTGCAGTGTATCGTGAGACCTTCAATCTGATGCCTTTTGTTCTGTATCCAATTTTTAAAAGGACATTTGCTAGTAATATGAGGAGAAAGTCATCAACTGATTTTTTTCCATTAAATTTCGTCACTGATTTTTACCTCTTAGAATGAACTCATTTCTACATTGTGTCTAGTGTAGTTTAGTTATTTTTCCTAGTGAACAAAAACATATGAATTGACATATAAATGAACTAAAAAACCCTCAAACATGAAACAGAACTGATGTGATTGAGGAATTTAGTGAGAAATAAAAGAAGAAAGAAAGAAAGAATTTTAATATCGAGTAACTACCAGTGTTTAATGTTTCAGAAAGGTTAAGAAAAATAACTCTGTTAAAATGATTGTCATGTTTGTTCACTTACTTTGCTTGTAAGAGATTTGAGTTTGGTATCAGCCACTGATGAACATAATACTAAGTTGTTACCTGAAGGAGAAACAAGGTAAAAGATTATGATAGGCAGAATAGAAAGAAATTTGTGGGATAGTTGTTTTATTATATAGACACTGAAGTGTATTTGTAAGAGAGAAATTTTGTAAGATTTCAGTTCTAATGAACTCAAATCAGTATTCACAGACACATGCAATGCTCCTTACCAAGTGCCGTGAGAGATTACAAAACATAGAGAAGGGGTCATCACAAGAACTCTGGTATCAAAACACTTCTCCATCCATTTCACGGCTAATTTAGTCTTTCAAAAATTGTTGAGTTAAAGCCTCTGAAAGTCTGTGCGCTATAATTTGCATTTAAGACAATCATGGAGTAAGTATGTGTATAAATCCAAAATATGTAGTAGGGTGCTAAATGAACTCGAAATAAAATCTTTCTAACACTGTTCTTACCTTTTGAGGCCCTGGAAAAGCAGACAATCAAAACTTCACTAAATTTAATGCAAACACTCATTTTTTTTCATATTTGAACTTCATACTATGAAGATTCCATGGAATAGTATCTTTCATATCATTCTAATTGGGCCTATTGACTCTGAAAATTTATTTCTAGAATCCTCAATATTTTGGGCTTTGTGTATGTGTTTTCAAGAAAGAGATATTGCTGTTACAAAAAATGATTTTACCTTATTGGACTTGTAGAGAAAAAATAATACAAAATTACAATCTGATCCAGGCTTGTGTGCTCCAGTTCTTTCTGGGAGAAAGCTGAGAGCTGGGCCACGGGAGCTAGCACACTATCCAGTGATTGATGAAAGCGCTTTGGAACAGGCTCTGCAAACTAAAATCAACCTTAGCACCTTAACTAAAGGATTGCTACAGACTAGGTTTCAAAAGATAGTTTTTCTTGCTTCTATAAACTACAAAATAGTTTCTTCATATTTGGCAGTAATTTTGCAGTGAGTTAAAGCATTTTTTTTTGTGGAAGTCTGTACTCACAATCTTATCACTATTATTTTCATCTTTGTATATTTTCCATTGTATTCAAAGTTAGTCCTACATAGGCTTGGAAGTTGACTAAAGAGAATTAAATTAGAGAAGAAAAAAGGAGAACAGGTAAAATCAAGCTTACACATTTCCTAGGAAAGAATTCTTATAAAGTAAATCTGTTGAAATCTGAAGCAATTTGGCCAGGACGTGAGCCACCAAGCATTTTTTTCCTCATGTAGAGACTAGTAGATTATATTTGAAGTATTAGAAATTTAGAAAGAACTGGCAATATCATCTATTATGCATTTCACAAGTTTTTCACATGCCAGTAAGTTAATTCTAAATAATACTTTCAGCTAAAAAATTATAAATATTTTTCCTGTTAAATTCATTTTCAGTCACTGAAACAGCCTTTAATGTGTTAGCTTTGTAAGTGAAAACTTTATACTCATTTCAACTCAAATCTATTAAGTTTGGGTTAATATTTGGGTTTTTTTGAAGTCATTCGATGCCCAATTTATTGCATTATTTAAACATATGCACCTATAAATGGTGAGGATATGCCTCAAAGTAAATTTAAATCTGTACTTTAACGTTTTTTTAAATATTTAAAGAAGAGAACAATAATCTAAACTGAGATTTTGAAGACATTATCTTCCATAGATAATCAAAAAGGAGCAAGTAAAGTATCTTTTTAACAAATGAAAAGAGGCAAATTTTTAAATGAACATTACTACCAGAGCCTCTCAATATCCTTTCAGTACCCTTACCAAAAGCATTCTTCAAATTTTAGCATCACTTGCAGAGCTCAACAAAATTTCATGAGGTTCTAATTTATTTAATTTAAGAGACAGTTCAAGAATTCACACTTTTATCAGGGATCCATGGTAGTTCTGATTCAGATGGGCCAAGCATAACACACTGAGCAAATCTGCTCCCTGGTTTTTAAAGCTACAATTACTGACCTTGCTTATTTTCTTTTTGTCATTGCTTCTTGGGGGAGCTGAGCCTGGAGCAGAGATAGTCAAAACTACCTTTCTGCCATGTTATAATTTCCCAAGGAGGAGTTATTCAAGCTTGAAGTGGAGAGAAGGGCATAGAATTTCTGTCACCTTTGAAAAATAGCTGAGTTGTCTTTTAACATTTAGAATTTTCCATAGCTTCTGAGAAAGGATACCAAAAAGTAGAGAAATCTTGAATTTACACTGCAGCCAGTTGGCTCCTATGCCAATGTGGGGACTGTAAGAAAAAACCTGCGTCATTTTCTTGCCATTTGCACCAGATGGAATCTATTGTAACAATTCACTTTTTAAAAGGCCCCATGGGCTGGGTGGAGTGGAGTGTAGACAAACTGTCAACCCCAGTGTTGACAGGATCCCCATTTCTCAGGATTGCACCTGTCTCTTGGGAAACATGTAAACATCATTGAAGAATGTACTAATTAGTCTTTCACATTAATCCATTTTGTTCATGTCTTTGTTAGCATGAGTTTATTCCTTGTACATAGAGAAATTAAACTTTATTATTTTCCCAACTGATCTAGCACAACAGATGCTCTGGCACATTTAATGAACTTCAGTTGAAACTAAAAGCCATTTTTTGTATCCCAAACGCTAGCACAATTTTTTTTACAATATCATTCTCTGTATTTATTTGAATAAATGGAGATAAACAACTCTTCCATAGAACTCATATTCTAAATGTGTGAATTAGGTGTGTAACAAAACAAGAAAAGGCAAAGCAAAACAGGTGGTACTCAGCATACCGGGAGGTTCTATGAAAGAAACTCCTCTTATTTCATCTGCGTAGTCATCTAGGACACCAAGTGGCAATGTTTCCTTGCTTTCTAATATAAAACGCAAAAAAATCTAATCCAAAAAATTATATAGTAAAAAAGATTTTGTCTTTGTCATATTTTCCCCTCTTTAGTTAACAGTTTAACTTTAGGAAAAAGGATATATATCTTAGTAAAACTGCTTTAACTAGCACAGATCACCAATTCTATTGTGCTTCCTGTAAGAAAAGGTGGAAACATCAAATAAAATCTCTCAAAACAAAATTTGTGTCATTTTCTGTAATTCGTACATTTAGTAGTATTTAACGTATGGTACTACTACCAATTAATAAAATTATTTTATTTTTGGTAAACTTCCAGCATGATTTTTCAATAACGCAAGAAAAGGGAATTGCACCTGGAATAAGGAATTTGGCCTCCACTTAACTATTTTTGTTCAATGCAATTTCTTGACATTTGTTTTTCTCTTAATTTTGCATTTCCTATTTCCATGGAGAAAAAGATACTGAGTGGTGGCCAAGACAAAAATATCATCATGTCTTTATCTTGTCCTGATTCAACTCTTCTCCACTCAAAGAATCTAAGAATAAATGAACAGAAGCTAAGTCTACATAAAAACTCATTTATCTAAGATTTTTTTCACATTGTTCTCCTCAATAACAGTGTTTGACTCATGAAAGATACTTTCTTCTTAATCTAAACCCAAGCTTTAAAGACCAAGAGGACTACACATGACTTTAGTTCTCCCATATCTTCCACCTAAAATCTTAATATTTTAATTCTGTATATAATTAGAGATATAAAAATGATGAGTACTAGGTGACTTTCTGGCAGGGAAAATATCACCCTATACCATCCTGCTAATCTGTCAGTATTCAAGAAGTTGAATTAGAAAGTAAAGGTATCTTTGTGGATCACAGAAAAACAAAGAGGGATGGAGGGAGAGAGGGAAAGACAGACAGAGAGAGACAGACAGAGAGAGAAATAAGGAAAGAAGGATACAGGAGAAAAGAATGGAATGGGAGGGGATGGGGAAGAGGGGGAGGAGAACCACAGAAGGAATAGGGAAAGGATAGAGGGGAGAAGTGTATCAGGAGACTAAAAATTCTATGAGACATAGGCCAAACTCTACCACCTTTATCCCACGAATATTCATATATCCAAAAAATATCTCCACTCTGGACTTGTATGCACCAGGAGTTCATCTGGGCCTTGAAGCTATTGTTCTGAGAATAAAAGACTAAAATGTCTGCCCATATATTATTAGAAGTAAAATGCTGACCTTCTGGAGGAGGACTTTGGAATAGTTTTTACTAAAGGATATTGAGGGTGGGGAAAGAGAGGAAGAAGGGAGGTTATTTTTCTGGTACAAAGATAGGAGGAAATTCTAGTGTTGTACAGCACACTAGCTATCATTTTTAACAATGTTTTCTAGATTTTATAGAGAACTAG
>RJWT010011314.1:0-23406 GCA_004365215.1 Cuniculus paca
CCTTAAGCTGCCTCTTCACAGCTCTGCCCTGGCTCTCAGCTGCTCGCACTCTCAGCTGGGATCTTAGCAAACCTTGGCTTGCCCGCTTTGAGGTATCTTTTTGTGATCTGACTCAAGTTTAGGGCTAAATCCTAGTCTCATCTCCTCCTACCAACTCTTCCAGCTGTTACATCCATGAGAAGCTCCAAGCCAGTCACTTTGTCACCACCTCCACCAATCCTCAGCTCCCACAAAGACCTTAGGGATGGAGATGGATCTGAAAGGTATGGCTCAAGAGGTGAAGTCACTGATTTATTACACAGCAGGTGAAAGACACCAGCACGTTTCCTGACTAAGGATGGATCTAGGAGAGCGTGTTCTCTGCAGGATGAACCAGTTCTATTTCAGGGACTCAGGATAGCCCAAGACTTGGCGGTCTTCCCTGACAAGAAGGAGGCTTGCTCCTGAGTTTTCCTTAACCCAACAAAGAAGGAAGAGAACCTCATTCCAATTTGGCCCCTCAGGTTGTGGTAGACTCAACCATAGTGGATGGTGGAAAGGAGGGGAAATGAGATGAGATTAGAGCCCAAAGTCTTTAAGTCTAATCCTAGCCTTACTGCTACCTTTCTGGGTGACCTTGGGCAAACCATCTTTCCTTTCTGAGCTTCACCCTTCTTTTCTGCAAGATGATAATAAAAACTTCTCCCAATTGTTTCGAAGGTTGGAACAAGGTAATGGAAGAGCAGCAAGCATGGGATTCAGTGTGCACTAGTTGCTCGGTAAATACTGAAGGAGGCAGAATCCTTTACTCAGCAGAGTATTCATTCCCTAGAGGAGAGGCTCCACATGCAGCCAGGCAATTGGTCCTTCTCACCAGGAAGGCAAATCCATCATGTTCAGCAACTATTGGCCTCCCCCACCTGGTGTAAGGTTATTGGGGGGTCATGCCCCCATACTCTGCATCTACTTTCTAGAAAGAGTCCCCATACAAGAGGCCCAAGGCCCCTACCCTAGCCCCATGTGGCCCCTTGAGGCCATTTCTGACCTTCCTGATGACCTATGTTTCTTCAAGTCAGAAAATTTCTATGATCCGATGACCCCTTAAAGCCCTGTCCTGCTAATGGTTTTATGATCTTCCCTCTCTTTGCCCTTCTTACCCCTAACCCCCTTTCAGTAGGTTCTAGTCAAAATAAACAACATTTATGACCAGAGTAAGATTCAAGGTCCACACTGCAAACAAATGTGAGCCCTTTGAAGGTGCCCGGGAATCCATCAAGTCCCGGGGTGTGATACTCCCCAGGCCAGGGGAGGTGAGCCCTGGAAAGTGGCTCAAGCCTGGGAGGCTGGGCTCTGGATCTGGATTTAGAATCCAAGGGGCCTGTGCTATCTCTGGGGCTCCCTTCTCAGCACCCAGCCCCGCAGAGAAGGAGGAAAGGCAGGGGGAGGGGGACCCAGCACGGTTTGAGATGGCCATGTGCCCAGCAGCTTCTCCCACCCTGTGTGCAGGTCCCCTTGGAGGCCAACATCAGACTTGCTATGTCATCAGAGAAGAAGGAGAGAACGTGAAAGAAGAGAAAAAATAGAAAGGTAAACCAAGAAACCAGCAATAATCAGAAATGGACAAGAGATCTAAAGCCCCAACCTAGAGGAGTCTCAGGCCCAGACATTAATCTAGTGCTCACCTGGAGGGTGGAGCAACAGCCACGATGGAGCAACTTTCCTAAAGAAAGCTGGTCCAGACGCTTTAGCAAGCTGACTAAAGGGAGAGAGGGAGATGGTGGGAGAGAGAACCAGTTTCTTTTGGAGGACCCAAAAGTCAACTTGAACCAATGCTAACCCTAAGTGGAAAGTGAGAGCAAATGCCTCTCACCCCACCGCCAAGAATGGCAAGGCCCTCCACCCACTTAACAGCCCTCAAATGGAGAAGAGGCCCTGTGGCACAGCCAGGGTCATCTCTGATGGCTCCTCGGGCAGGCATGACCAAGAGTGGGTTTGTTTTCAAGAGGGACGGGCTCTGCCTGGGAACTGTGGTTGCAGAATATTAATGTGAGATTCCCAAAGGCCCAGGTCTGAGAGCAGCTTTCTAGGACATGAGGCTCAATGCTTTCTTCAGCTTCCACTAGAGGTTTCAGAACTGGGCCATGGGCCTAGGAGCTGGTGTTCTCTGACTCAGGGCTAGGAAAGGGAGAGAACTTTTCTCCTGGGACCTGTGCCTTCTCATTTTACCCAGCTAAAAATAGTATGCTATCCAACAGGTTGGATGAGGAGCCAGACAGGAAATGTGAACAGTAGGTATCACATTTATCACACTTATCAGGTACCCACTTATAGCATTTGCATATGTGGCATGTAATTAATGTTGGGTGAGTGAGTCAGAGAGATGGAAGATTGAAAAGGAAACAAAGAAACAGAATTGGGCATGCAGAAGGTAAGCATTTTTTTTTCCAGGATAATTTACTCAAAAGTGTTCTGTTACTAAACTGAAGAATAATTTTAATTACTTTTTTTTTTTCCAGCACAGGGGATTGAACACAGGAAGCACTGAGTTACATCCCCAGTTCCTTTTTTATTTTAAGACAGAATCTTGCTAAGTAGCCCAGGCTGGCCTCAAACTTGTGATCTTCCTGCCTCAGTATCCTGAGTAGCTGGGATTATAGGCATGAGCCACCATGATGGGGTTTTAGGAGGCTTTTTATGATCTTCTAGCAAATCTAGAACTTTCAGTCGAGTGTCCTGGGGTCAGGGATGGGGCTTATATTAAAAAGGTCCTATAGGACAGAGTTTTAAGAGCCTTGGAGATCAGTTCAGTCCAGGAGTCTTGATTTTGGTTAAAAATAAAATCACCTTGGGGCTGGGGATCTAGCTCAGGGGTCTAAGCGCCTGCCTGGCAAGTGCAAAGTCGTGAGTTCAATCCCCGGTGCCGCAAAAAAAACCAAAAAAACGAAAAAAAAAATCACCTTGGAGCTCTTTTAAAAATAAGATGTTGGAGACTCACATCTAGAGATGCTGATCTAATTGATCTGAGGTCCAGGAATATGTTTTTTAAAAGCTCTCCAGATGATTCTACTGTGCCAGGGAGGACCACCTGTGTAGGCCAATATTCCACTTTACAGATTTAGGAACTGAGGCTCAGAAAGCATGTGACCTAGGCTCAGACAGCTAACTAGTAGCAGGACAGGCCCAGAGAAGCTGATCAGGTATCCTGACCCCTGTATATCTCTGTGACATGTTTGTGAGATGAGCAAATAAAAGGCCGAGACCCTTTTTGGAGGCATCACTGTCTGGAGAGACCAGCTACCCGATTCCCTCTCCCACCTCTGCATTTTCATATTCTCCCATCAGAGGCCAGGAGGGCTGGCATTGCTTCTCCAGGTTTCCCATCCTGAAGGCCTCCAGGCTTACATGAGGCAAACACACAGAAGTCATCTGCCAGGTCTGGTGCCTCCAGCAGCTCATGTTCCTTGGCCAGATGAAGCAGATACGAGAGTGCAAATGTACCGACATAGACACCCATAGACATATAGGCACTTGTGCAGATGATTCTGCATGGGGGCACATATCCGACTTTCTAGGCACATCAGAATGTGACAGTGAGATATTTACACACGTACCCATAAACAGCCATGCGTGGTATTGACTTCACATTGATAGCCACAGTGTGGGAATATATATGAGAAAATAGTGTACATGTACAAAAGACTCCACAAGGGTACCAAAAAGATTTGTACATATGTCCAGAATTGTGTACAAGTTCGTATAGTTGAGTCTGCATTCATAAACCTACATTTACATTTACCAGTGAAAGCGCGTACGTGAAGATACGTAAGTGGCAGGCCACCCACGTGACTATGCGGCTGGCAGTCCGTGTGCATGGCACATACAGGTTTACGTGAGAGAAAAAGGTTTCTGCCGCTTCTATCACACTTCTCCTAAGTAATCATTAGGAAATGTGTGTGTCGGAAAACAGTATCACTCATGCTTAAATATGTCTCAGCATATATAAATGAAACATGATATTGTGCCAACTGAGATGCTGCACATTAACATTGTTTATCATTGATAGAATTAAATAACCCATGCAAAGCCCTGGTAGCATTTCTTACCATTTTATTTAACACTGTTTTGACCAAGCGGCATTTGGCAAATACACATATACACTGCAGATTACAGCAAATTCATAATTTGTAGGATGCAATATACAATACTTAAGAAGTATAACAGAAGAGTGTCATCTAAAAAATTCCAACTGTTCTCATCTTTCTTTGGGCTCACCTTATTGCCCCTCCTCCCCCAAACCTGATTAAAACCCATCCCTTCACACTTCCCTAGGTGGTCTCTGCATTTGTAGTAAAAAGAGATAAGGTGGAGGGTGAGGATTTGGGTTTGGGGAAGAGATAAGACCAAGACCTGATCTCTGGAATGTGTCTACTCCTCCCAGTCTGTCAGAGGCAGGCCCAAGCCCCAGCATGTGTTAAAACAGGGTGACCAAAGGAAGCATTTTTATAGGTTCTGCAGACCCTCAGGTTGACTGACAAAGTTCATTCAAAAGGAGGAAAAAGAGCACTGCACTTATCAATTGAGTGGTAAATCCGTCCTGAAGAGATTCGTAGAAATAACTCCCCACTTCTCTTATTTAAGGGGAAGGTATATCCTTCGCGGAGCCTGAATGAGAAAAGCTTGCACACAGGCACACAGGCCTGACCGCTCACCTTCCAGAACGGGTGCCAGTTAGTGGACTAGAATGCAATGCCGGCTCCATGATGAACGGCCCGAGGGAAAGGAACACTAGAGCTGGGAAAGCTGCGTCTCCATCTGTAAAGCCAAATTAGGACATGAGCAAAAAGATGGTAGAAGTACACACGAACATAACACAAGCTAGAAAATGCTTCCTCGCCAGACACCAGGCAGTAAAAAGAAACCGAATTTAGTCCACAGGGAAGATGAATAAATGGCACTTGGAGGTCTTTCAAACTTGCCAAAGACTTCTTCAGCTCTGAAGTCAAGGCCAGGATCCCACAGGGAACCTTGGTGCTCTGCTTTCTAGTGTCTGTCGTTCCCATCCCTAGCTTCCTTTTGGCAGGCCTGAGATGAGGAGCTCCTCCCTCTGCCTACCCTCCTGAGGTTGACGTTTCCCTCGCTACCCTTTCTCCTATTGAGAAAGATTGAGGCTATGAAGTATAAGAGGCCAAGTCCAATTTGAACAGCAAGTGGACTCACCCAACCCTCGTTCCCCAAGTTCTCTGCTCCCCAAATCCTCTTCCACCATCAATGAAGCAGTCATCAGGATTAGTTTTTCAGATAGCCTGGGCTCCAGCAAGTTAGGGGGCAGCTGAACGCCAAGTGTGTTGTCTTCTCTTCTCTGAAATCGGACACCGGCTCTCCAGAGCCGGGTGCCATGGCTGTTTCCTAAGTGAACAGAGAGAAAGAAAAAAAAAAAAAAGAAAGAAAAGAAAAAAAAAGTTTCCTAATGTTTGGATTCAAAGTAAGAATAGTGGAAGCACCCAGCAGTGTGTACGCACTCCCCAACACACACACACACACACACACACACCCTATCCACACAGACAAGATCATGAATCATCTGCACCGAGGAACATTTTAGCGTTCAGTACTATTCTCAGAGGCCCAAGGTTTTCAGCCAAATCCCAGGTCTGTGCACAAGGACACTGCATAAATCCCTCCCCTTATGAAAGGCCAGTCTGAGCAGATGGGACCACACTTAAGTAAACTGTAGAGCCCTCCCTTCAGCCAGTTCAGAAAGAGCAGCAGGGGGCCGGCCCTACCCGCTAAGAGCAGGAAGCCAGCAAGAGTGGCAGAAGCTGTTAATTCTGAGGCTCTCATGTTCACATCTCCAACTTATCTCTCTGAGGGGAAGTGTCCCTTTGACCACACAATCCTCCTTCCTCTCCCCAAGGGGAAGTCAGATCTTGCAGTCAGACTGGAGAAGCCTACTACAGAATAAGTGGTGGCCAGAAGTGAGAAATCAAACAGGCCCACAGGAGAGCTGGCACCCAGAGGAGGTGAGAGGCAAGGGCTCCGACCCAGTCTATCTCCAGGCTAAGTCTGGGGTAGTAACCGCACAGCAGCTCCACTTTCTGATAACCTGTCTCATTAATATTTATTCAAAGAAAAATGTTTTAAAAGAAGAAAGGACCATGGCAGAGGCGGAGGCCATCAGCTGGGCTTCCTTTGCCCTGTACGTCTGGCCCCTGCTGCAGCTGAGACTAACGTCTATACCGTCTGTACTGTATGGACTCCCACCCCAGCCTCTGCTCCTCTCCCCAGGTATGTCAGGAAAACACAAGGCAGGTGGACAGAGAAAGAGAGACAGACTCGGGCACCCCAGGTGCTCACCAAGAAATGCATGGACTGTGAAATTACACCAGGGCTGGACAACTCACCACCACACTGGAACCCTTGGGGTACTGAAATAATTAACTTGCTAATCAGCTACACCTTGCTTTTTCCTTTCTTCCTGGAAAAAAACAATTGTAAATCGCCTTCCCATCAGGATCTTATGTCAGTCACTCGGAGACAAATGATGCTTTTGAAGAAATACATCCTCTGCTGCCATATAGACTGAAATGGGTCAGAGAGAGTCAGGCCTCGTCTTTCTCCCCACCCCTTCCCACCAGACCTCCAGGGGCACACAGAGGCACAATGTTTCTGGAGATGCAAGGTTTTTTTCCATCCACAGCACAGAGCTTTTCCATCTCCACTAAGCTTTCTCGCTTTCGGCCCTCTTTAGCCTGCTTGCTAGCACTAAACAGCCAAGATCCACGTGGAGAAAAGAGGATTGATTAGAATCGTAATAATAATCCCTGGCATCCATCCGGCTTTAGCATTTACAAAGTGTTTTCACACATTATCTTATTCAGTCAGAGGAGCTCGGAGCTGGAAGGGGCCTCAGATATCACTCAGACCATTCTCCTTGTGTTACAGATGGGGAAACTGAGGCCCAGAAAGATTAAATAGCTTCCCCAAAGTTCAGGAACAGTGTAGCCAGGTCCTCCTGCTCATCGTCTCGGGATCCTATGTTGCCTGAGATTTTCTGAAATGAGGGAAACATGATGACAATTTTTTTGGCTCCATAGTAGACATCAAAAAATGAAAAGAGTAGGACATAAGGATGAATGAAGGTTACTCCAATAAGAACTGGCTTGTGGGGGTATAACCAAGACGGGGATAAGTCTAAGTCTTGAACAGGGCATATTAATTAACATGTCTGTCCCTATGTCCCCTTCACTTTCCCAGGTTTAAAAATCTGAATGTTATTTTTGGGATCTGAGGTTAATTTGAGGATCTGAGGTTAATTTGGGGGCAGGTCAGGGATGAGGACTTTTCTTAGATTCAAATCTGGTACCTACACTCAAGGGCTTGCAGCATAATGGGGTGGCCTGTGCATGTGTGTGTCCACGCAAGACATTAGATTTAGCAGTGAAAAACAGTCATCTTGATCCTTTCACAGATCAGGGATTTGCAAATTAATAGCTCTTTTCCCCCAAGGCTTTGAGGAGGTTAAAAAAGATTTCTGGAGAAGGAGAGGGACAGAGGGCAGAAAAATATAAAGCAGGAAAAGGCACAAAATGGACATGACGCTGCCGAGAACATACTTCCCTGTGAAAGGTGTGTGTGCATGTGCATGTGCGTGTGCATTTGGTCGTGGGTCTCTGCGTTTCCATGGGGCTGTCTGCCCCCATTGCCCGAGCCAGTTGGAAGGTAAGCGGTTCCTTTGTGTGTTCGTTTATTACTAAGCCCAACTCTTTTCCCTCTAAAACTCCTTCTTCTCCCTGTTGAGCTGACCATGCTTGTGGATTTATGAAGAGAGATGTTTTAGCAGAAATCCCCCAGAGTGTCCCATCAGCCCTAAATCCCAGCCCCGCTCACCCCCCCAAGACCCCATGACACACAGCATGCCAACACGGCTTCCTCTTGCCTATGCATTAGCCATCCATTGTGGCAACCTGACATCTCTCACACATAAAACCGTAAGAGAGAAATAAAATATCTGTCTCTTGGCGAAAATAAAGCTTTGCCTCCCTCCTGATGTATAGGATATAAAATAAAGCCACGGCTCCAATAGTGGCTTTTCCTTATGCCGGAGTTGCCTTTGCACACACGGAGACAATGAAGACGGATGGTTTGGGACGAGGCCCAGCCTCCTGGGGCCGCCTTCACCCTCTTTTATTATAGTCGCTCCCCCCACCTTGCCTTTTTCTTTCTTCTTCACTTTCTTTCCTTTCTGCTTTGGATTTGTCTTTTATACGCCCTTCTCTTTCTTTCCCCTGGAACTTTATTTCTCTTGTTCACTTTCTTCCTAAAGCATGACAGAGACGTGAGAAGGGAGCCAAGTTTCTCACTTCTCTAGCATGCCTGCCACCTCTCTTGGCCTCCCCCTTCTCCCCACATCCAACTCTCTCTCTCTGGACCTCCAGCCTCTAGGACTAATTTTGCTATTACTTTTGGGGATTAGCCTTGGTCAAACATACAAATGTCCCCATGGGATAATTAAGAATGTGTTTAGTGGGGGCAGGGGTGGATTTTTTCCTAGGAAGCTGCCCTTCTCCTACCCTCACTCCTTCCACTCCCTGGGCTGGGCAGTTTACAGATCTCAGCATCTATTTATTTAGCATCTGAGGAGGCCGACAGAGCAAAGCTACCACCTTGCAGGGGTGAGAGTTGACATTCACCTCCCAAACCCAAGCCTCAAAGCTACATTGCCAGACAGATTGTGGCCTTGGGCCCCCACGGCCATCTCAGCTACCAAGGGGCTCGTCCAAAGGCAATAACCTTCGCATCTCTTCTCCACAGCCCTGAGAACTGAGGGTGTTGTGGGGGAGCCTGAGGGGTCCTCTCCACGCTCACACAGGGAGAGCAGAACTGTGTCCCGCATGGTCACACGAGCACAGACACGGCCACCTTCTTGCTCTCTCGCACACTTGATGCCTTCCCCATGGGGCACGGTTTCCACATTTTTCCTTCGTTGTCCCTGAAGGTCTCACTTTTGCCAGATGGCAACTGCTAGTCTCTGTACGTCTATCTCCCAGCCGCTGTCCCAGTCAGTCAGCGCGCATTTTTCTCCTGAAGGCTCTCCCTAAGATCATTCCTCTTCCTGCTGTCTTCCTGTTTCCCAACCCATCCCAAACCTCCCTTGCTCTACTAGGGACCATAAGAGGCATCCCAGGTCCCACAAGAGTAAGCAGTAACTCAAACAAGGGGGCAGCTCAGGGGCTGGGCGCCCAGGGAAACAATGGGGGAGGAGGGACTGTGGTATTGCTGAAGAAGACGCCCAGCAGAGAGGCAGTGGGAGGCTTTCACCTGCCACGGAGATTGAGCTCACCAAGTGGAGGGCTAAAGAAGGGCTCAGTGTGTGTGTGGCCAGGTCAGCCTCATCTGAAAAGGCCTTTATTAACGCTGCCCAAACCTGGAAGGGCAAGGCAGCAATGTCTATTGAACTGCACCCCCCAAAAAAGGAAGAAGGAGCAAGGAAAAGAACTCAAAGCTGCCAAATCCAGGAAGGATTCAATCTCAGTCCCAAAGGTTGTTAGCTTTGGGGTGATTCTCTGTCCTTCTCTCTCTCTTTCCTCACTTGATATCTCTCCAGATATCGGCAGTGACCACTGCCATTAGGTAAGGGGAGAGAGTCAATTAGTGAGAGGATTAATTACTCCCAGGCATGAGCCCCGTTTGTCTTCCTTACCGGGTGTGAGTGTGGGCTCAGACAGAGGAACATGGGCAAGCACCCAAATACACATTGTTGTCACGCCGTCTTAGACGTTTTATTTATTTGTTGGATTCCTGCCCAGAACAGCTCACACGCTTTTCCACGGGAGCTGAGTCTCCCACCAAACACGCTGCCTCCTTTTCTCCCGCGCCTGTCACACACCCTGCACACCCTCTGGTCCTGGCACAAGCCCCCTGGGAGCCCCAGAGTCCTCTTCTCATTACCTTTTGTGGCTGGGTGTCGTCCTGGGTCTCTTTTCTGTTTGTTTTACTCCTTCACGTATTTCTCCTGTTTTTACTCCCTTTATACTCATGCGCTTTTCCACATTCCTTCTTTTCTCAGCTTTCTTACTCTCATTCCGTTTTTTTCCCTGTCTCCTCATTTCTTGTCTCTTTTCCCCAGTGCACCCTCTCCCTTCAAGACTATTCACATCCTGTCTTTGCTCTCTGGCACTCTATGACCAAGCTGCTGGCTCCGCCTGCCCATCCACACCCCCAGGGTCCTTCCAGCTCTCTCGGGAAGCCAGCGTCCTTTACCCAGTCCCACTCTGACACCTGGCCCTCTGCTCCCCTTTCTCAGCCTCACTTTTCCTCCTCTGTGTACAAACCTTACTTGGAAATTGTGGCCAGAAGCAAAGTACACACCCCACCAGAGCAAGGTGCCCCCCATCCCTGCAATTGCTCTCCTTACTAGTGCACTGATCCTAACAAGCCCCCTAACTTGGGTATCCTGTCCAGGAAAGTGAAGACAATATCCATCATCTCCATCTCTGACCCCCTTTTTATGCGGTTTGGGGGAGACAGTGACATAACAGTAAAGTACCGAATAGATCTTTTTGTGAGAGAGTGATGGGGTGAGATTAAGGCAGCCTGAGTCAGGAGAGAGAAGGAAAGGATGAGAGAGGTCAGGTATCAGAACCAAAAGACTCCAGCCTAACAGTTCTATGCATACATAAGCCATGTCCTCAGGAGTCTATGCAGAGTTTGCTTGGCCTCTGGACCAGCAGGTCCAGGGGTGCACTGGGTTAGTTCCTTCCTTCCTCCCTCTGGGTGACTGTATACTCAGTTTCTACAGCTCGGAATAGGGTAACCACCTACCGCCGGGATATCCTCAAGGGACTACTTTCATGGCCTCATAGTCCTTTTCCGGGGGCAATGGCTGAACAAGAGCACAAATAGAAAAGAAGTGGCCGTGGGTGGCTGCGGCTCTCAGGATCAATGTGAGCCGACAGAGGCTGGCCGGCTGGGTCCTTGTTCTGCTCGAGTTACTCAGGAACATTGGGGGAAGTAGTGGTGAGGCTTGCCCAAGAAGACCACCAGAGGAAAGGAGGTGCAAGAGATGTACCTTCAGCACCCAAAGGGGATGCCCGGAAAGAGCCGGCAGAGTACTGTACTCCATCCCCCTTCCTACACAGGGTCTTTTTTCTCTGGCTGATTGTCAGGGGGTTTCTCAGAAGAGAAACCAGAGCTGTGAAAGCCACTTCCTAAGCTCACTGAAGCCTTTTCAGAGGATGTCATAGGAGCGGGACTGAGGATTCTTCAGCCACTGAGTGATGGCTGAGCCTCCAAACTGAACCTCCCAGCACGGGTTCAGAATTCACACGTCTTAGGCAGTGAAAAGTGTCTCTGTGTCTGTGTGACTTTGAAGGACCTGAGGTAGGAAAGGGCTCGTGTGCTCGAGGACTGGGACAGTGAATGACCAGGGCAGCACGGTGGTGTAGGTGGAGAGAGGTTACTGCTTTTGCTTGCGAGGACTCTGGTTTAACGCAGAGCTGAAATAAAAGAGTTTCAGAGATGGCAAATTTAAAAAGCTGGGTTAGTTTTCTCTCCCTGTCACACCACTGATTACATTTTAAAATAAAAGCTCAATGGAAACCGAGGTGGGGGGGATGTGTCTATGTGCTGTTGTGATGGCGGTTCTAAATCTGGACTTTAAACCTAGAATCTGGAGCCAAGGGGCAAACCTTGCCTTGCGCTCCTCTAACCCCTTGTAGTCGCCGGGGTTGGCTTTGCGGACTTGTTTACTACACCATCTGGACAGCGGGACAAGCCGAGCCCTAAACCCTAGAGCCAGCCTCCAGTTCTTGCTCCAACTCCCCTACCGCGCTAAACCCTCCTCCGCCGGGAGAGAGTCTTCTTTCCCCCACATCTAGGTCCCGCAGTCCGTGCACCCACAAACAGAACAACCTCTTCCTGCCCACCTGAGGAAGGCACAGGGCTCGGGTTTGGAAAGTCCAGCTGTCGCCCCGTAGGTCCCCTACAACCTCTCGCCAGCCCCCTTCTCCTGGCCCCTTTGCTTTGCATGTGAAGGAGCCCAGCTGGGGCGAGGGCGGCGGGGGCCGGTGGGGGGTAGCCACCTGGGACTCGGGCCACTATAGATTCCAGAAAGCGGCGGTTGGGTGGAGGACTCTAGCTGCGAGCGAGTGCTGGGACATCTGGGCAAGGGGGGCAGCGCCTTGCTGGACCGGCCCTTCCTCCAGGGCTGAACCGAACTCAGCGGGCTTGGAGGCGCCTCCGGGCCCGCCGTAGGGGAAGCGAGGAGCCGGCGTCACGCTATGCTTAGCGCATACGAGGGTGCCAATATACTGGGTCCCCGTCGGTCGGCTTGCTTCTGAAGTGTCGGGTCCGCAGGGAGAGCGCGAAGCCAAGTCCGAGCCCGCAAAGCCCGCCTGCTAGGTGGGAAAACCGCATCCGCCCTCGCTTGCGCTGCCCGGAGCTCAGGCTTGGGAAAGACTGGCCCGCCGCAGGGAGCCCGCACCCTGGTGTGTAAGTGCAGGAAGGTGCGCTGACGGCATTAGAACCCGGGCTCCCCGAGGTCCGGGCGCGGTGGAACGCATAGAGGCGCGCGGGCGGCCTTGGCGGCTTCGGTTTCCAATGAAAAGGCAACGCTGGCGACTAGGCAGGGGCTGCCCGCTGGCCTCGGGATTGCGGGGGCGTTGGCAGAGCTCCAGATCTCACCGAAAGCAAGCCAAGCTCGCTGTCGCGCCTTCCCAGTTCGTCCGAAGAGGGTAGTCTATTTGCAGAGCCAGATTTCCTGCCAGCCCGGGTTCATTGCTACTGCGTTTTCAGCGCATTTCCTCTAAGTCCCTTCCCTTGTGTGAAAGGCTTCCCTCGCCTAACGAAGGAGATCTAAAGGGCAGTTCCAAAACACCAGCTAACCCTGGCTGGCCGCTTCCATGCTAGAGGCAGTTAAACCCTCTCAGCACCCCAAAAAGAAATGGGGAGCAGGAGTGGGACCGCCTAGCCCTGTCGCCTTCAGACTCTAGATGGGAAAAATCTGTGTTAAGCCTATACAAGTGCGGTCAAAACGGAATTTGGGGGTTGACTTGCGCGCGCCAGGGAACCAGAGTGACTCTTGAATGCTCAGGTTCTCAAGGCCCGGATCCGACCCCCACGTCTAGATAAATCCGCCTCGGTGGGCGCGAGTTTACACCCCGAGCGGAATTAGGGATGTTTGTGTCACCTAAGGCGTGACCTCTGGAAGGTATGGTCGGCTGTTGTCGGAGGAAGCTGGTGGCCACCTGAAGCTTGGAGAAGGGAAGACTGGAAGCTGGGGCGCACACTGCCAGGGCGTCGCACACCTCAGTCCATCGCAGCCCCTGTGTCATCCCCGGGAACCTCCTTCTCGTCGTCCTCCTCCTCCCACTGCCACTACCGCCACCAGCCCCAGCTGCCGGAGCCCCGCGGTTTCCCGCCTAGTCGTTTGTTTTTGTTTGTAAAAGGTGTCTCCGGATCACAAGTTTCTCACAACTTCTCGCCAGGGTTGCAGCTCCTCACCCGAGGCGCTTCTCCACCCACTCCTTCCCCCACCCCGGCGCCGCGCCTCCGGCCTCCCCCCCCCACCAGGAAACAGCCGGAGTCAACTTTCCGAGCGCGCGCGGCGGGAGACGGACACCCAGATCTCCCAGACATTCGGACCCTGTGGACTTTGGATGCATTGGGGGAGGGGGCTCAGAAAGAAGGACGGGTGGAGGGAGATTCAGCTGCCAAGCGCCCCCTACCTCTCCAAGGACTCGCTCTGCGCTTGGGGCAAACTTTCAGGCCAAAGCCGCAAGAGAGGAACATGCCAACACCCAGTGAATTGCAAAGCCAAACAATGCACCAGGGCCTCCGGGGTTTCCGAACCCGGTTGCACCCCAACCTTAGACCTGCTTGATCTGGGATCCCCCTACTCTCCTGCAGAACTCCGGCCTCTGGCTGAGCCTAGTCTGGCTCTCTTTCAGTCCCTCCCACCGAAACCGACGCCTTACCGGAGTAGGAGGGGGCCAGGCACCTCGCCGCCCGTCGCCCGCGCCGCGCGGGGCCGCGGGTGCCGCCGCCACTGATCCTCTAAACGCGGTCTCCCCGCACTCTCCCCGGCCGAGGGATGCAGAATGGTTTACAGAGGGACCGCGACGCGCTGATTGGTCGCAGGCCGCCGTGACGTCGGCGGGCGCTGCATTAAGGCGAGGGGGCTTCCAGAGCTCAGCCAACAGCTAGGAGCAGTGACCGAGCCGCTGGAGCTGGGGAGAGACGCGCCGGGGCGGCGGACTGGGCCAGGAAGACCAGGAGCCGAGGGACGCGGGCCCAGAGAGAGCCCGCAAGAAGCTGCAGCCGGGGCGGCGAGAGCGGCGGTCCGCGCCGAACTGTTCCGGACGCCGGCTTACTGTAGCTGCTGCGCCAGGACATTATTTTAAAGCTTTCCAAGCTGCCCCCTCCCCCCGACTCCTCCTCCTGCAAAAGGGAAAAAGAGAGAGAAAGAAGGAGACTAGAAAGGAAATCCAGATTGGCCACCACAACGAGCAAAGAGGGGGAAAAGGAAAAGGGAAGAAAGTCGAGCGCCTGTGGGGTTGGACGCCGGCAGCCGGATCGTGGGCCGAGCGATGCGGGGCTGCGACTCCAGGCAGCCGCGACTTGTGACTGGAGCCACGATGCACGGCCAGGCGCGGTGAAGAGCCGGACCGTATTGCCTCCCCCAAGGAGTCCAGGCGCAGGGGAGGGCCGCCCCGAGGACACGGAGGCCGCCTGGCAGGCCACTGGCCGAGGTGACGGGGCTGGGGCGGTGGGGAGTGAGCGCGCGCGCCTGGCTGCGTCCGCCCGAAGTTGTCCCTCTCGGTTTTCGATTGACACAAACACTTCTCCAAAAGGGGGGAAAAACCTAAGCAACAACAGCAATTAACACCAAGATCTGCTCCAACCCTGCCCTCCCTCCCTCCCCCCTCGGCCTGCCCCCACCTCCCCCCCCAGGCCCAGCGCGGGCGCCCGGCGCGTCCCAACCCGCGGCACGCTGCGGGCAGTTTAGAATCCAAAGCTTCTCTACTCGTTTTCTTTTCTTTTCGTAAAAACAAAAAAGAGGGGGAAACCTCGGTGGTGGGCAGGCTGGTACGCACACACCCGCCTTCATACCCCGACAAAAGCAGATGCACTTTGACTTCTGACAGCTCTACCTCAAGCCGGAGAGAACTCAGCGGCGCATTCCGCGCAATCCGAGCTAGCGGTGTCTTCCTCTTCTTCTCGGTCTCCGTTTTATTTATTTCCGTTCCCGCCGCCGTTCTCGGTGACCTTCATTCCTCCACGGGCTCTGGGCAGAAGAGTCGCTTTCTTGCCCGCCTGAGGCTCCTTTTCCTTAGCCAGGGAGCCGAGGTGGCGTTGCTCCGCCCCGTGGCCCTGGGACTCCCAGGCTGTGCCCCCCACCCCGTGTCCCACCTCAGCCTTCTTTTCCCCCTTTTTATTTCCTGGTGCGGGTTTTGGCTTGCAAGGCCGAGTGCGTCTCCTCTTTCTGGAGGGGCTGGGGAGCTGGTGCCGGTCGTCTTTGGGAGTCATTTCCTTGGCTCTACTTGCTCCTGTCTCTCCCGGCCTCGCCCGACCAAACCAAAGACCATGGTGCACTGTGCCGGCTGCAAAAGGCCCATCCTGGACCGCTTCCTCTTGAACGTGCTGGACAGGGCCTGGCATGTCAAGTGTGTCCAGTGCTGTGAATGTAAATGCAACCTGACCGAGAAGTGCTTCTCCCGGGAAGGCAAGCTCTACTGTAAGAACGACTTCTTCCGGTGAGTACTTAACCTACTGTGCCACTGCTGCTCCCTCCCCAAGGACCTTTCCCATCCGGCTTCAGATCAGAGGTCAGCGTGGCTCAGGCAGCGGTGTTAGGAGCAGCCTCTGGAAGACAGGGCAGCCAAGTTCCTTAGGCACCTATCTCTTCACCAGCTGGTGTGCTTGGGAGCCTAGGGTAGCAGCCCTATTTGCGTCCTGGAAACTGTGGGTCCTGGCTTGGCTGCACGCACCAGGGAAGAAAGGGTCTGAGTCAGCCTCCATTCAGAAGCTCCTAGAAGCTTGGAAGAGATAAGATAGCCTGGGGGAGGAGGGTGCCCTAACTCCAGTCTTCCCCAAGTAAGCTTTCCAGCAACTGCATTCTCTAGGCCTCCTGGGTTGCTTGCCCAGGAGACTGAGCTTAGAAACCTGAGCTCACTCCTAGGCATTGCCTTTTGCAACGGTCTTGGAGAGAACAGTGGAGCCTTTGGGTAGAGAGTTCCTGCCTCCTGTTCAGATATCTGCCTCACGATCAATCTTGCACACTCAGGAGCCTTCTTGAGACCTAGACTGCCTTCTAAACAACTCGACCTGGGAAAACTGCTGCACTAGAGCCTGTGAAGTGCCTTGAGTTTTTCCTTTCTGCTGGACCTGCGGGTGGGTTGGCAGGCAGTTTAGCCACAGGACAGCGCTGACCTGGGCTTCCAGGCATGGGCTCCCCTTTGGAGCCCTCCCAGGGATGTCCCACCAGGGCTGCCCCCTCCTTGCTAGACCTGGCTCTTTGGAGCTGGGAGACTTATCTCTACTCCCTTCCTCTGTTTAGCATTTTAATTGCATTTTCTTGAACTCATTTGGCTACCTCATCAACACAAACAAGTCAACAGAGAACAGTGCAAATGCATTCAGTGTTTGGTTTTGAAATTTCCCAGTTTACTTGACTGTCTTACTCTTGGGTTTCTCTCACTGTGCAGTGACAGATCAAAATGGGACAGCTCCGGGTGAGGTGGGATGGTGGTGGTGTCCCAAGCCGTCAGGAATGCTTTGCCCACGGGCCAGCTGAGCATTCCCCAGTGCTACTCCACCATGCCTGTCTCGGCTTTGACGAGTACCGTGGAGCAAAGCGCTGTGCACACAGTTACTGTGGTGAGGCTGAGCCACAGAGTGGTGAGCCCTACCCGCTTCCAGTGGGCCCCTGAGGCCTGGATTGCTGCAAAGCTCAGCAGGGTGCCTAAAGCCTGCCCATCCGCTCTTTGGCTCCTGCTTGCGCCAATCTGCCAGCTTTGGGCACGAACAAACGTGGCAGCAGCCCAGCTACGACTACTGCGCTCGGTGTGGCAGTGTTTGTTTACCCGAGGCCAAGCCCGACCTCTCTAACCCTTAGTCCGTGAGCCAATCCTTTTGTAGTGAAAGAGAGGCAACCCTAGGAGAGAAAAGGGCAGTGTTTTCAGTGTGTTTATATGATGTGCTAATTCGATTTTGATTTCTCTAAATCTAATCAGGAAATAAGTGTACCCTGTCTCCTCCACCACTTGCTGCAGTTGCCACCATGCCACCTTTTTCAGCAACGCTTTTTTCCCTGGGATAACTTGAGGAGTGAGGCTAGGGTCAGGCAGCAGCTTGGGTCCCTGGCTCTAACCGTGTGTATTTCCTCTCTCACCTTCTGTGGTGCTCCTTGCTGTCTTTCCCTGCCTTCTCACTTGCTTAATTGGCTTTTGTCTCTTTTTCACACTCTCATTTCTCATTGCCCTCCCTGCCCCTGCTTTCTTCTTCCATTTACTTCTTCCTTTCTCCCACTATCTTTCTTTGGTCCTGTCTTCCCTTATCCCTCACCGACCTCCATCCCCTACAGATGTTTCGGTACAAAGTGCGCGGGCTGCGCGCAGGGCATCTCCCCTAGCGACCTGGTGAGGAGGGCGCGAAGCAAAGTGTTTCATCTGAACTGCTTCACCTGCATGATGTGTAACAAGCAGCTTTCCACTGGAGAGGAGCTCTACATCATAGATGAGAACAAGTTCGTCTGCAAAGAGGATTACCTAAGTAACAGCAGTGTCGCCAAAGAGAACAGCCTCCACTCGGGTGAGGCCCTGATTCCCAGCTAGCTATGGGCGGGTGGATTTTTCAGGAGGAAGACTGGTCACGGCCCCTGCTCACCTGTCCCTTCCTTCTCCCCAGCCACCACAGGCAGTGACCCCAGTTTGTCTCCGGATTCCCAAGACCCATCGCAGGACGATGCCAAGGACTCGGAGAGCGCAAATGTGTCTGACAAGGAAGCGGGCAGCAATGAAAATGATGACCAGAACTTGGGCGCCAAGCGGCGGGGGCCGCGCACCACCATCAAAGCCAAGCAGCTGGAAACATTGAAAGCTGCCTTTGCCGCGACACCCAAGCCCACACGACACATCCGAGAGCAGCTGGCACAAGAGACTGGCCTCAACATGCGAGTCATCCAGGTCAGAGCCTTGGCATGCCACTCTGTTCTCTAGAGGACCACAGGCTATTCAGGACACCCAGTGCAAGCCTGGGACTCCCGGACTTGGAGGCAGGGAGTCTGTAGAGGCTGGTGCTGGTGGTAGGGGAACACTTCTCATTGCCTGGGGCTGCTGGAAATCCTTCTAGAACCCCAACTCAGTTGATAGTAGAGATTCAGAGGGGAAGTGGGGAGCTATGTGTGAAGCTGGAGGCTAGGTTCGATACCACAGAGAAAGTTACCCGTCTTTTTGCACACAGCTTGCCACTGTCACCCCACCCTTGTTAGGAAGGAGCAGAGAGGTCATTGGACACCAGACTCAAATCGGTTGCTTTAGATTCTACACCTGATCTCCTAAGTTCCCAGCCCCAACTCTGTGGGTCTCTTGCCTAGAGACAAGCCCTAGAGCAGAGACTTGCCATCCAAAGGTTGATGGGGAGTCCTGGATCAAAGAGGAGGTAGAGTGGGCAATCAGCTCTGCCTGGGTGCAGTCCCTAGTTGGATGGGGAGGAGGGGCCATCTGGAGGTAGCTGGCCCTGTGCCTTGTGAGGAGGTGAGACTGCGCAGAATGCAGGCTGCCCAATGGTAGGTGTCTTGATCAAGGTGCTTGGAGGCTCTGCCAGGATGTAGGTGAGAGCCTGAGTGTGTCTTTGCAAGTGTGCAAGGGGCCTTCATTGGGGGTGGGGATGTGAAACTTCTAGGAACCTGTTCAAACCTGTGCACAGTGGGGTTGTCTGAGTCACCATTGTCACTATGCCACTGTCTGAGAGACTGTGAATAAGTGTTTGACACTAGGAGATTGTGTGTGGGTGTGAAAGGCCACCCTTATGGATTTTGGTGTCATTACTCTCGGGAAACTGAGTTTCAGCAGGAGGCTTTCTGTGTCTTTCATTATCATGGGGTTGGGGAGTGGTCACTGTAAGGGACTGTGAAAGGCAAGCTGTATTTGTGACACTGTTTTTGGAGATGTTTAGTGTCTGTGTATACAGCCCAGAGAAGCTGTAACTGTGATAATGTGCCTGCCTCACTTTGGATAAGGCGGCTGTCCAGGTCCATCTCTCAAAGAAGGGAATTCTGCTTGCCCTTGGTTTAAGGTCTGCTCCTCCCGTAGTCCTATCCAGGGACCTCACCACCACTTCCGAGCGCCCTCGACACACAGGCCAGCGAGGGTGAATGAAGGGCTGGGCTTCTCGAACACCCAGGCTGGGGGAGTAGAGTCCCGGTGGCCTCATCCTGCTTTGGCGTGTGTGCTTCAGGTCTGGTTCCAGAACAGGCGCTCCAAGGAACGGAGGATGAAGCAGCTGAGCGCGCTGGGCGCCCGGCGCCACGCCTTCTTCCGCAGTCCGCGCCGGATGCGGCCTCTCGTGGACCGCCTGGAGCCCGGCGAGCTCATCCCTAACGGCCCCTTCTCCTTCTACGGAGGTGGGTGCGCGAC
The DNA here is from genome assembly GCA_004365215.1 of Cuniculus paca. Taxonomy (NCBI): domain Eukaryota; kingdom Metazoa; phylum Chordata; class Mammalia; order Rodentia; family Cuniculidae; genus Cuniculus; species Cuniculus paca. The sequence goes on from RJWT010011314.1 coordinate 19,614, forward strand.
AGAGTGGCGAGGAGCGCGGCGGGGCCGGGAAGGGCTTCGCTGCAAGCGGGTGGCAGCGCGGGGAGCGTCCCTCGCTTTCTGTAGAGAAGCGAAGAGGCCAGGAGGGAAGGGCGAAGGCTGGGGAGGTGGCGAGACTTGGGACCAGGTTCCCGACCTTGAATGAGGAGGGAGGGCAGGTGGGGAGCCACTGCTGTTTTGCGCAAAGCCTGCTCCCTGCTCTCAGACCTGAGGGGCGCCCCACCAACAGCTAGTTACCTGCATCGCCCCCTTCCCCTCGGTGCCTCTCTCGGTGCGCCTTTCCCACCTTTTGGGTCCGGCCCTACCCTGGGCCCCGGCCTGACACCCTCCTCCGCCGATCCGCAGATTACCAGAGCGAGTACTACGGCCCCGGCGGCAACTACGACTTCTTCCCGCAAGGCGCCCCGTCCTCGCAGGCCCAGACGCCCGTGGACCTTCCCTTCGTGCCATCGTCCGGGCCATCTGGGACGCCCCTGGGCGGCCTGGAGCACCCGCTGCCGGGCCACCACCCGTCGAGCGAGGCGCAGCGGTTCACCGACATCCTGGCGCACCCTCCAGGGGACTCGCCCAGCCCCGAGCCCAGCCTGCCCGGGCCTCTGCACTCCATGTCGGCTGAGGTCTTCGGGCCCAGCCCGCCCTTCTCGTCGCTGTCGGTAAACGGCGGGGCGAGCTACGGGAACCACCTCTCCCATCCCCCCGAAATGAACGAGGCGGCCGTGTGGTAGCGGGGTCCCGCGCGGTCCGCGGAGTTCTTGGTTGTACAGAAATGAACTTTTATTTAAGTAAAAGAGAAAGAGAGAGAGAAGAAAAAAAAAACATAAAAAGCAAGCCTCCGGCCCCACTTCCTCCAGCCTCGGGGACCATTCGCGGTCTGGGAAACCGGATGGGAAAGGGGGACACAAAGTAGGCTTCAAATCCGCCGCGAGGTCGGACTGGGATCTACGCACTGGCTGGCAAGGTGCAGAACTGGGGCTCCCCAAGGGAAATACAGAGCTCTCCCCACCTCCCACCTGGACCGGGATCCGCGGACAGACTCCCCGGACCTGTGGCCCGGCCGGCCGGCGGGCGGGCGGCGGAAAGACCTCGTGACAGCCGCGGGCGCGCACGGCCATCGGCCTCGGCGGCGCCCGGAGCCGCGGGGAGGGAGGCGGTGAGGCGCGCGGCCGGCCGGGCGCGGGAGGCCAGGCGAGGCGAGGCGGCCGGGACGCTCCCGGCCAGCCAGGCGCGTTCTGGCTCTGAGATACCCTTTTCCTAGTGTTGTCTCAGAGGTCAGCTACAGCGACAACAAACTCATAGCTTCAGAAACACCGACCTGCTGTGCATCAGGTGGGACTATATATTTTTTTGTCTATCTGGGTTTTTGGTTTTTGTTTTTGCCAAAATTGCAAAATTCTAAATGTAAAGCCCTCAGTATCAACTCTTCTACCTTCACAAAGCTCTACACACACACAGACGCACACGCACACTGATACCACAATCCATGGTCTCACAGTCAGACCTCTCAGTAAAATGACTTGAACATCAGCTGTACAAGAAAAGTATTCTACCTTCATACACAAAAGTTTAAACAAAAAAAGACTATTGAACTAAAAACAGTCAACTGTTTACGTATAATGTTAAATTCAGGAGTTCAGTGTTTTACTAAGATATCCTGTTTTGAAACCTCTTGTTCAAAAACAAAATGTTTTGAGCAATCAACCAAAATTATTCCTTTTCTTTTCCTGTAGATGTTCTGACAGATTTGCAGGGCTTGGGGCTCACTGTGCTAGTATGTAAAAAGGTGTTGTTTACACAAGGCAAAGAGAAAACATGATATTCAGACAGTTGCCAAATAGAATAATTATAGCACAAATACTGTAAAGGTGCCAGGCACCAGCAACCTGAGAAAGTGTTTTAAAAAAGTGTTAAAGGTTTAAAACAAGACATCTTTGCTAATTTTTAGTCCTGTTGAACATTCATGGAATTGTTAATATGACTTATATAGACCCACACAGGTTTTATTTTTGTGTCTTTAAAATAAAAGTCCAAAATATTTAAATTTTATGGTCAAATATGCAGTCAGCAGCTGCTACTTTTTTCTTTATATATTAAATTTCTCATATGTCTTTTATTGTTCTAATAAACCTAAGCTTGTGTGACCTCCAGTGCATATTAGACCATTCACTGTATGAAAGAAAACATGTTGAATAAATTTGTGAGTTTTTAATAAAAATAGAAAATCTGATGTTTAGATAATTGGTGTGGTATTTGATGTTTTCAACCATTAGAGAGGAGTCCTGATGGGGTGCTGAAAGGGATTGTTAGAAGCCGGGAGAAAGACAGCCAGGACTGGAGTGATGTATCTGTTTTTGCCTTGCCTATGACTGTACCTGGTTTGCTAATACCAGGCAGGCTTTTCTCTGTGGTTTCCTGCTGTCATTAAATACAGATTTGGAGTCTGTGGATTTAACTGATACAGGTGAAGAGATATTTGCTGATAAGTTAATACAGAATTTGAAATAGAAATCAAATCCATGGCTAAAAATGAGTAGTCTTGGTCTGTGATTAGGGGTGAGATTCAAAGCATTCTCTCTCCCCGTCCCTCTGCACATGCAAAACCGGGCTTGAGAATGTCAGATACTTGTAAATACATAGTTAGAGGTGGTCCTTTTTAGTTTCAATTCATTTTCCATAGATAATCCTGCTTTCTAATTTGGTGGTTTGAAAGATAACATAAAATGAACATGCAGTAAGCTAGAAATGAAATACTTTAATCCCTTTTATAGAACTGATATGAAATTGTTATTTTATAGTATTTATTACATTTGAAGTTCCGCAGAAGGAAAACTTATTTTGCCTGGCGTGAGATACATATTAGGTTTCTCTCAAAGAAGAGCAAAAATAACTAATATAGAAGTCAAATTTCATCTGGGAGTTGGCCAATAGGTTCTAAAAAGTAGTTCAATCCCTTCCAAGCTTTCATTAGAAATGGAATTTGAATATTTTATCTACTGTAAAATACTCATGCGTGGGTGTGTGTGTGCTTTAATATCAAATGCTATTAGATTTTCAGAATTTCTTTTCCGTATCACCTACATTTCAGTTTGGATTATGTATTTCTAACTTTGAAAAAAAGCAGAAGTTCTGCATTACATAGTATGTAATTTTCAGCACTGTTTTCCTATTTGGTTAAGACGCAACCAAGTTTATCCTTCCTGTAGAGAAGGCTTTAATTTAAAATAAGCAGTATTTCACTGCCTCCCTATAATGGCTTATCTGATGGGGGGAATATCAGGGAGGACTCTGGCAATGTTCTTTCAGAAATAAAAATTTATGAAATACAAAGGAGACGTCTGAAACCCCTAGCTTCTGCATACAGCACATTTTCTTTAAGGGCTCTATATGCAATCACTGGATCGTTTTTTGTCCTTTTAGCATTTATATACATTAAATCATAGCTAACTTATTCATTACAGCCACCACTCCCTACCCCCTCCTCTTTAAAGACATTCATTTAACTGAACTTATGCTCATCCGGAAGCTACATTTTCCTATCAAACGCTGCTGAATTATTTAGCAGCTTTCTTGTGGCATCGGGGTATTTGATAAGCAGCATTTTAGAGTTGGACAGGCGATGTGGATTCAGTTCGAACTCGGTGGCAGCGGCAGTCTTTCCCTTCAGTGCGATGTCATCAGACCCAGCTAATACCTGAACAGGTGGTCATGCTCAGCAGTCTAAATTGGAGCCGAAGACCCGGAGTGAAGAGGTCTAGAAGTGGCAGGGGCTGATTCCCTT
>RJWT010011315.1:0-23401 GCA_004365215.1 Cuniculus paca
TTGGAGAAATGGCCTGACACTGCTGTGCTGCAGTTCCCTCCCCTGCAGCACAAAGCTAATGGTAACACCAATCTCTGAATTCATTTTTATGAGCATTAAATGTATTGCCTAGCACTCCATAAATGTTGGCTGTTTGGAATTACCCCAACTTACTCCTTCATAAGGAGATGCAGCCTTCACTGAAATTAGGCTAACACATTGCACGGATTTTACAAAGTGAGGGCATCAAACCAAATTGGTCATGTTACTGGAGTGAGTTGCTTCACAGTCTTTCCACTATTTCTGAGCAACGATTATGCACTAAGTACTGCGCTGAGGGTTGGGGAAAGCCACCAACTCTTTTAATTACCCCATCTCCCCTTGGTAGTAGAAGCTACTTTTACTCCCATTTTGAAGACAGGCAGGTTCAGTACCATTACAGCTAGCAAATGACAGAGGCAGGCTTGAACTCAAATCCACTGACTTCAAAAGTCCATCTGAATCGCCAGTGTTCCATGCTCTTAAGCAGCTCCCCGATTAGGCCGAATTCCAGTTCCAGGCCCAACAGAAGCCTGAGAAGCTTCCTTGACAGCACCAGTGACTCTGCTTCCCTCACCCAAGTCTGACCCTTCCTGCTCCCGGGCTCTAAAGGTGTCATGCACCCCCGCTGCATTTCCCTCAGGCTCCCCCAGAATCTCCTTGGCATCAAGTACCCCCAGGCTGTTTGGAGGGTTCTCATCCCCTCCTCATCAAATGGTTCCACAATGATCTATAAAAAACCAAACCAAACCAAAAACAGCTATTCTGGATGCAGGCCTTGATGTGTACCATCATTACAGAGCCAGCAGTGCATCCCATCCCATTATCACCTGGCCAAGCTTCTCCGAGTGAGCCTGGCTGCAAATGGCTTTCTCCTGTCTGAGGGGGCCACAGCCCTATCTGCCCTCCACTGTTGGAGGAGAGATTTTATCTTTAATTGACAACTGGCTGCCTGCCACTGCCATGCCTCCACTGCGGGCCAGGCTCTGAGCCGATTTTCTCCGCCGCTTCAGGAACAGGCTTCCCCTGTTTTTCTCCTCCCCTAAGCCCTGTGATCCTCACCCTGCTGTTGCGCACTACCCCAGACAGCTCGGGGTGTGCTCTTGTCCTTCCACAGTGTGACTGGATACGGAGACTTCAGAAATCTTCAGAGAAAAGCCTGAGAGCTGCAGGTCAAGGGTAAAGGGGACACTAACACTTAGTGTACATCTACTTGATGTCATATGTGGACACATGGCATGTGCCAGGCTCTGACACTGCCTTTAAAACAGGTGCTGTCATCTTTACTGTCTTATAGATGGGGAAACTGAGGTTTAGAGTTGCCTCCAAGTTACCTAGCTAGTAGGTGGTAGACCAAGACTAAACGGAGGCCCCTGAGTGTATGCCTAGAGTGAGAGAGCGAGGAGACAAGGAGATACACACATACCCAGAAATGGCTGGACAGTTCACAGTTTGGTATAAAATGAAATTGCAGGGTCCCTTGTTCAACAACTCCACCATGGCAACACCTCCTAAGTATTTCATCCTGGGTGGCAACCCATAAACCCAGCCTTGTGTTGACCTGATGTGGGTGAGAGGAATAACAACATGGACTATGTCTGACCATTACATACCATGTGCTCATATTATCTGGTTCAGGTGTGTTCATTTCCCATCTCTTAAATGGCCCCTGGTTGGCCTCAGTTCATCAGCCACCCAGACATCACAATGACTTGCATCCCCAGAGTCTTGTCCACTTAGAGCTGGTGGAGCTGCAGGGAGGAGGGAGGCCCCCTACACAAACCAGCAGGAATACGATGGAGTTCCCGCAACAAAAAAGACTTCTACTTTACACGGGATCAGGTGGCAGGAGTGCTTGGGAGTCAGAGACCTTAGGTTAGCACCCTTGGTGTGGCCTTGGGCAGACTCCTTTCCTCTGAGTGCTCACCTCTAACTGTAAAATGTGGGGCCTTGATGCACACAGGATCCTGGCACAGGGGGATGATGCTTACATGTGCTGCCTTGCTCAGGTGTTGGGAGTGGGAGCCAGGGAAACGCCCACAGACCCAGAACCAGAAAGAAGAGACGGAGGCAGACACTCACAGAGAGGAGCAACAGGACACTTCGATGTCTTTATTGGGGCTCGAGCACAGCATGACAGTTGAAGGCATGCGGACAGGGTGTCAGGGCCTGGCCTAGGCATGCCTCAGACACACATGAGAGGACAGCTTTGGAAAAGGACTGACCAACAGCAGGGAGGGGCCAGGAAGGAAGGGAGGACTGAGGGAGGGGCAGAGGCCAAGGCTGAAGGGGTCACCTGGCCTCTGCTATTGCACACATCCTCTGGCCACTGGCCAGGAAGTACAGTATTGCAACTGGTCTCCTCTCGCCCAAGGCATCCCCTTCTCAGACCCCTGAGCCAGATGGGCAGACAGACCCCTTCCCTGCCCGTCTGCCCAGCAGCATCTTTGAAAACAAACAGATGAAGGAGACAGAACAAAAAAATTAAAAATGAAAACAATAAAATGCCCCCCTCCAGCAAGGACACAGGGGTGTTAGAAAGAGTGGAAGAGTCTTCAGAGGAGCCTCTGGAAGTCCCCCCACAGCTAGGATGTGGGGTAGGAGGTAGAACCCCAATCTGGGGTGGGGTTGGGTTACTGAAGCAGTGACCCTGGGGCCTTCAACAGACTTCAACAGGCCACTTCCTAACAGGAGAAACACCCGAGGAGAGAGTAGCCAGGCAGTTCCCAGGTGGACTTTTCTGGGACATCCCATACACGGTCAGAAGAAACAAGGAATCTGTGAGGGGGGGAAGGAAACTTGAGGTGGACAGAGAGCTTGGGGAGACATAGCCTAACAAACATGACAGACCACCAATAGCACGTGCACTACACACAAGAGTATAGTATGTATGAATATAGATACTATATGTGCATATATGTCTCTTCAATGTACAATAGAGCAAAACATCAGACCCAGATGGCTCCGGGCCCCAAGGGTCACATGGGAAGTTTTCCACCAGTCCTGTACAAACAAGGATATCAGTGTCTTTCTCAGCGAAAGATTCGTGCTTGGGTTCCAGAGTTTCCCTAAGCCTCTGGCTTTCTGTCTGCCTGTCTGTCTCTCGCGTTGGTGCCGCTTTAAGAGAGGGTGAGGACTTCAGCCTGGGCATAGTTGGACGAGAGGGCGTCTTGGCAGGTCTCTGTGTTTAAAGAGCACAGGTGTGAGACACTGGGACGCACGCTTTCGGCTCAACATTGCCTTCTCGGGGGCAAGGAGTTCAGCAAAAGAAAGGGAGAAACAAAGAACAAGATGTTAGAAGGAGGCCAGCCACTAACCCACAGGCTGTGGGTTGAGGAGCAGGCCAGAAGCAGAGCTAGAAGGCATGGGGAACCCAAGGTTAAGAGGCCAGGAAGAGCAGGGATGGGTTAGGGAATGGGGTGAGCCCTTCATCGTCCATCTGCCAACACAGCTTTGCGCTAATGGGATTTGGGGGATGTTGCAGCTCCTCTCCATACCTGCCCAGGTAACCACTAGCTCTAGGAACTAGTCTCAAGTCTTCAGAGCTCCAGCACAGTGAGAGAGGGTCCATACTCTACAGCTAGCAGGGAAGTAGCGAGGAAAATTCCCGATGCGGACTGTGGCTCATGGACCATCAACCCAGCTACTGGCTGCCCAACTTGAGCACTCCCACCAAAACCTCTATTTGGACTACCCTGGATCCTCACCACTCTGGACCACCCCACTGTCCAAGGCACAGGTAAAGAAGGTAGAAACTATGGAGCTGTGTCTTACCCAGCCCCCATTCTCAATATAATAGAAAAAGTCCCAGCAGATGGGGCCCATGTAGTCTCAGGTAAGAGAGGACGTTCAGGAGAAGAAGGCTGGCAAGTGGCATTTTACCAAGAGATTCAACCCCTCAGGGAGCCCTCGCTGGTCTCCCATCTCCAACCTGGAACATCTGAGGCTTGATCCTTTCTTCCCCTGCTTCCGAAAAGTAGCAGGGAAGCCAGAGAAGCTGCGCCAATGGTGCAAGTGGGAGTTTCAGCCTCTGCAGGAAGGAGCTGTGACAACCTCTGCAGCTATTAGATTTGGCCTCCAGACCTCACAGCTTCTGTCCTGGATGTCCTTCTCTGGGGGAAGAGTGTTCTCAGTGTAGAGTGACTATTTCCATCTCCTGATGACTGTGGACCCCACTATCCTATAAATACTGCTCCTTGGCCCACAGTGCTCTTAGAGGAAGTCAGAGAAGCCAATTTTAAGGACAAGCAGAGGGAACTGTAGTTTTCCCAAGTACTCCCAATGCTGACCTGTCTGTGTAATCTGAGCAATACTCAGCCACTGGTCCCCCTTTGCTGGGGGCAGGGGAGTGCCACTGGATCCTAAGACACACTGGTAGAAAGGCCTGAGATACCACAGGGTCTTGGCCAGGGTGACAGGGAACAGAAAAGAAGCATTCTGAGAGGACAGAATGGCCTCTGGTAGATTTTTTTTTTTCAATACTGGAGATTGAATCCAGGGCTTTCCACATGCTACATCCCCAGCTCTTTTTGTTTTCTGAGACATGGTCTCACTAAATCACCCAGGCTGGACTTGAACTTGTAATTCTCCTGTATCAGCCTCCATAGTAGCTGGGATCATAGGCATGTGCCACCATGCCTGGACTTAGGTGGCTTTTTCATTGGTTTTCATGGTCTCTACATTCTTTGGGGCCTCTGAGAATTGGGGGTCTTCCTGGAAATTTTTAGTACCTGCTTATGTGGTAGGAGTGGGACAGGGGTGTTAAGAAGGTGACACTGGTCGGGGTAAAGGAGGTCCTGTTCTCCCAGGTGTTCAATGAAGGGCAACCCTGTCCCAAAGATGCCTCCTAGAACTTAGGGCTAGGCGTTCCTCCTGCCCTCCAGTTCCTGTCAGTCATACAACGGTCACTTGCCCTCTGGTGGCACCTCACAGCCACTTCTCTCCGAAGCCTGGAGGCTGCGAAGCCCTCTCTCGCTAGTCCTGGTACAGACTGGAAAGTGAGGCTAAGAGCTCCTGTATGGGTTGCTTTACCGCTTTGTGGGAAGAAGGTGAGGCCAAGCTGCAGAGAAAGGTTTCTAAAAACTGAAATACTGGGTGCAAGTCCAAGTCCAATCCAAGAAAAAGCAAATTACACTCCCAGAGTGTGGGTGGGAGAAAGCCTCCTCTCAAGAAGGGATGCCCAAGGCCCGGGGTGGGGGTGGAAACATAGATAGGCCTGGAGTAGATGAGGGCTCTAGAATGCTGGGACCTAGCCTCTCCCAGGGTCCTGGTAAGGCCCAGAGGTCTTAAAGAGTAGCTAGGGATAGGCCCTATGCACAGTGCTCCCACCAATTGGGCCCTGCCTCTCCTCTATGAAGACAGAGTTGGGCAGGATTATGGGAACCCCCTCCCCCAGGCATGAGGGGCTCCAGCCTGGCACTTCTGCATCACATCGCCCAGGGACATCTGTGCCCCCCACAGGGGTGCCATGAGCATGCCCATCCTTGTAGGAGGAAAGAGGGGAGGAGGCGGTGGGTGCCGTGGAAACCTGGGCTCCTGACAATTTGAGGGCTGCCACAGAAATAGCCGCCTCAGCTCCCTGAACCACAGCGGTAAGTCAGCAGACAGTCTAGCCGTGGTACCCATGCTAGGCGAACGCCTAGTCTGTCATGTCCCATCAGACCCTGTCCAGGAAGCCCTGTGCCCAGAGCTCTGTGGAATGGAGTTGGACATGTTGTGAGGAAGCTGGGCTCTGCAGCTCCACTTCAAGGGGAGAGGGTGCCAGCATCTTCATCCTCCACACAGGTTGTCCCACCCCACCACTTAGAGGAGCCTGTCCTCTTCTGAAGGGCGGTCACGTGGATGCCCCTGTATCACTTTGATCTCAATTCTTATGCCTCACTTCATTCTAAAAGGAAGTGACAAGTAGGCCCCACAGACCTTAGCCGGGCTGGGGGATCCAGTGTAATACCGACCGAGCAGACCTTTCCAGCAGGGACATCCTGCAACTGCTAAGAGCTGCTGGAGACCCTGAAACGGCAATGCCCCTGGCACAGGCTTTGCATCACACCTTAACCCCAGGAAATAACCTGATCTTTTTGTCCAGACTGTCTTTTGGTGTGGCCCCCAGATTATTTAGCCTCCTGACAGGTCTCTAAATGCTGTCTTGCTGTGCCTATCTTTGCCACCATAGAGAGAGTAGATATGGACCTTCCTTAGTCACTCCTGCTATAAAGTTGCATAATCTGACTCTAAAAATTGCCAGGCACACGGCTTTGCTGTCAGGTCTAATTCCCATCAGGTGAAACAGGAAGTGTCTCGGCTGAGGCCTCGGCTCCTGGGTCCGGGCGGAGGGGGGCCTGTGGGGGGAAGGCTGGCTGGCAGATGTGGGCCTCCCTGGGAGCAGCCGGAGCAGGTGTGGGCAGGGTGGCTTCTGTCTCCTCACTTCCCCTCAGCTGTCCCTGGGCAAGGTGTACCCCTGTTCACCCAATGACTCACAAACCTGTTGTGCTCCCGGGCTTGTTAGGTAAATGAACACACTTAATTATAGAAATTAGATGAGTCTCTGGTTCTGGCAGGAATACAGAACGCAGAAGCTGGGTGGGAGTGGCAGGTGACTCAGAGGCAGGGCTGGAGTCTGAGGGAGCTTGAGAGAGAGGAACACTATCTCAGAAGCAGAGGAAGCAGTATGGAGAAAGATGCTGCAGTGCGGGTCGCAGATGGGAGGCTGGGTACCACCACTGGGTGTCACTCACTCAATTTGGGCACAGGTCCCTAGAGAGGAGGGCTTCCTGCACCTAGGCAGCCATTCATGGCCTACACCAAGCTTGAGGCTTCGCGTCTAGGAGCTCCCACCTGCACCCCAGATTAGAGGTGAAAAACAGCAGGTCCCTTCTCCCAGGGCAGCACTGGCTGTGGGCACTGCTCTTTTGAAGAATCAAAGCCCTCTCATGCCAGCAGAGATGTTCCACATGACAGCCTTGTTCCTCACTTGTCTCATATGCAGTGGAGAGACAGACAGACAGACAAGCTTTTTGGTTACTGGTGAAAGGCCACTAGGAATGGAAATGCATTTGCTATGATTCAAATATTAACACAGGCATGGCTCTGCAGCAAGGACGACTGGTCCCAGGCACATAGTGGACCACCCCTGGCCCACAGGATCCTGAAGGGAGGCAGGGCATGGGTGTGCCAGCACCTATAGCTTAGAAGACATTGAGGGTGAGGGCAGGGGTAGGAGGCCTGGGAGTAACCCCTCCTCTCTGCAGTCAGGGTCCAAAGCTGAATCTCTTGAGGAGCTCCCAGATCAGGGACCTGAATTCTCCTCCAGCACGACCCCTGCCTCCCTTCCTTTGCTCCCTCAGGCCCCAGGAGGGACGACGGCTTCGAGGGCAGCAGGTGTGCCAGCATGGTGTTCCTGTGCCCAGAGGCCAGGAAAGCCAAGGGTGCAGCTATGAGGCTGAGGGGCCAGGTGGGGGGCTGGTGAGGGGGTGGAAGGGATGGGACAGCAGGAACTTTCTCTGTGGATAGGGTGAGCTGTACCGCGATGCCAGTGGAGACAGCCCCAGACTGGTTCCAGCCGCTCCGGCTATGTTGTTTAGACTCCGGGACTTTGCACAGCCTTGGTGAAGAAAAGGTACACGGGTCAGAGGGGCACAGCTCCTCACCAGGACGGCTCCATGGATTCCATGCTCCAAGATGGCCCTGGGCTAGGGCAGGTGGGTCTGTCCCTCCTGGGATCTCTGTTTTTCCCAGGCCTATGTCTCCTGTGTTCCTGAGGACAGACTCCAGGGCCCCACACCCAGCTGACCTGTATTTTTTCCAATCTCCAGATAAGTTCCCTTCAAACTCCTAATAACCTGGCTACACAAAGACCCTGCAGCCTACAGCACCCACTTTCTCTACCCTAAAAAGTCCCAGTGAGCACCTGCCACATTCCTCCAGGGAGCTGACACTGACACAAGGGCAGGTACAGGCAATGATGGGGTCTGTGTGGATGGCTGGAGGAGGCCCAGACCCACTCACTCCAGGGCCTAAATGTAGCTCACTCCAGAGAGGTGTGGCATGGTACCACTTGGGGAAAGTTGAGTGCTCACCGGGAGTTTGGCAACATTAATTGCCAAGCTTGCTTAGCTGGGCCTGTTTCCCGGCAACCCACCTGTTCCCTCTTGAAGGTCACTCTAATTGGCTGAGCTACATGCTTGTTGCCAAGAAGCAGTGTGGAGGCATCTTGAAAATAGAGTATCTGGGCCCCACAGGCACCCCGGAGAAACAGGGTGGTGGGACACAGGCTTCCCTGCCCCAGGCATGTGCACATGCACCCTTTTTGTAGGTGCAGCTGTTTCCAGTACCCTCCTTACTTGCCCCTCACAGCCTCTTTCTCACGTCTGCTTCCACTGAGCTCCTCACAGCACAGGGAGGGAAACAAGGGTGCTTGACACTTAGTTGTCTGCTCAAGTCACCTGCATTCTGGGGCTGTCTGCTTACCAGGCTTCAGCTAGAGCAAGACTCTGGGTGTGTGAATGAGGACACAGCGGAGCCCCTGCATACTTGGGGTAGGAGTTGGGAAGGAAAGACATTTTCTGGGCTTGAGACTGGGACACCAGGGTGATAGGTGAAGGCATATGAGCTCTGGGCATACTCCATCTGCAGCCATTTAGCGGAGACCTCTGGGCCATCACCCTCCAGTGTGTAGACTGCTGCTGTCTGCTGCTCCTACCACCCAAGATGCATGCCCACCAAAAGCCTCAGGGCCTGGCAGTCAAGGTATCCTGGGGACTGTGTGAGACAGTGGTGCTGTCTGGGCAGACATGGAAGGGCCTGGGAAGGTAGCCCAGAAGCCTGCCTGGGTGGGGCAGCCAGGGTCCATGCGTAGGTGGCCAGAGACATCAGAGGCTGCCACTGCAGTAGCCACTGCCCCTTCCTCACTCAGCCCAGTATGGGTTTGCAGTTTGGGGGACAGTGGGAAGTAGGGAGTGGAAAATCTGACTGGCTAAGAAGTGGGGAGAGACCGGCAGAGAACTTGGGGAGAAACTTTGTGGGAGAGCCCTGGAACTAGGTAGGCTGTTAGGGAGCTTAGTTCACAGGGACAGGAAAAACAAAAAGTGATTGGAAACTGGGCAGGAGTTGAGTCTGGTCTTAGCCACCACTGGCCTTCACACAGTGATCACTTCTGCTTGCCTTTCGCAGGCCAGGAATCCCCAGCACCATAGCTCCACTTCTGCCCTGCTCCTGCCATGGAATTCCAGCCTTCAGCGACAGGCAAGGAATGAGCTGCTCCTGTTAACTCCCTAAATCCTCCAGAACACTCCTCAGATGGGACCTGCTGCCTGTTCACCCAGCCCCTAGTCACCTCTGGGTCTCCCTTGAGAGGACTGTCACACCCAAGATACTTGCAGATCTGGGTCAGCCCACCCTGGTTCCAGGCTCCATGTGAAGGATGGGAGGAATGGGGCACACGTGGGGCTCTCTGAAGACCTGACATCTGACTCTTGATGGCTGTGGGAATCTCTGGGGACAACTTGCTTGGAAAAATCTTAGCTAAGATCAAAGGAGTCCTAGCCAGGTGTGGTGGCGTATTTCTGTAATCCCAGCACTCGGGAGGCTGAGGCAGGAGGACTGTCACAAGTCCAAGGCCAGCCTGAGCTACACAGTGAGACCCTGTCTCAAACCCCACCATCACCAAAAAAAGTTCAAGGGATTCCTGAGGAAAGGCTGGCAGTGACCTGTGGCCTAGGCATGAAGGCAGCTGCAAGACTGCCTTCATGCCAGAGAAGTTACTAAGGGCAGAGAAGTTACTAAAAATGGGGAGGAGAGGCTGGGTCCCTGGCCCAGTGTCCCTTCAACCCTCTAGCACTGTTTTTCCTGTGGGGACCTTCTGGAGAGGAGTCTATGGGCCCTTTTGGGGCGCTAGAGGACTTTTTGATTCAGACACTAGAAGATCAGGGTACCTGTCCTAAAAGCGGGGACACATCCAAGGCAGAGGAGATGGTGGCCATGGGCTGAGGGGAGGAGGGGACTTCAAGCTTTGTGGGGAGGGCTGGAGAGACTCAGTTCTCGGGGGGGCTTCCCACCTGCCCCACCCAGGGAGCCATACCTTTACGGACACTGCCATCAGCACAGGCATAATCCCCAGCACTGAGCAGGAAACAGGCAGCCGCCTTCTTGTTTCTGTCTCTTGTGCCAGAGCGTCGCAAGGCCCGGCGCTCCTCGGGGGTGGGGGCAGAGGCCAGGGGCTGGGTGAGTCCAGCTCCCTCCTCGTCAGACAGCACCACATTGGCATCGCCGTTCTGCTTAGAGTCTGAAGGGAGCAGACAGAAAGGAGGCTGTGAGGGGCTGTCTGGGCTTTCCTCTTGGGACCACCTGAGGTCTCTTGGATCCCACACTCAGTATATTGCTTCTATGACCCAAGGAAAGTCCTAGTTATCACTGGGAGGAAGACCGATACGAGGGCCAGGGCCAAGGGTTGGACACTGTGCTGTCTGAAGGTGGCTTCCCCCGGTCGCAGCACAGACTTCTTTGAGGGCATGGAGCAGAGCACAGACACCCTGCAGCAGGACTCCCTAGCTCTGCCTTCTGAGCCTGGCCCATGAGCGGGCAGCAGACTGCTTCCTTCTCAGGTCTGGCTCAGGCTGGCCTTTCGATGAGTTTGCATTCCTGTGGAGAATGTCCTGGCTCACTGTGGTTGAGGGGTGACACCATGAGAGGTGAACTTACATAGCGATGTCCACTGCTCTCTTCCTCCACCACTTGCATAAGTTATTCTTCCTCACAGGCACCCAGGCCCAAGGCCAGTGCCCAAAGGACTTGGAGCCCTCTACTTGCTGGGCTCTCCTGTGTCTGGGGACAACACTGTGCAGAAGAGGCTCAAATTCCTCTCCACAGCTGTAGCTCTGAGCCCAGCCCCTGGCCTTGGTCAGGCAGCACAGGAGACCTGGAGGAGAGGGGCTACCTGGTCTGAAGATAGTGGCTTGGGCATTGCCAAGCAAGCCCTTACAGTGGCTGAGCACTCAGAGCAGGCCAAAGGCATGGCTGGCAAGAGCAGCTAAGGACCTCCCCATGTAGATGGAGGACTCTGAGTCCTGAATGAGCCTCCGAGAGCCGCTGAAATCCCCCAGGAGACATGCTCAGGGATGGGAAAGGGGCACCACTGTGGGGAGAAGAGTACAGCCGGAGGGATGCTCTTCTAGCAGGTCTTCTATCAAGACCAAGAGCTCGATGACCCCAGGAAGTGGGTAGCCCAGGTACCTGTGATGGGCACAAGCCTAAGGGCCACAGGTGAGTGCTCTGACCTGGGTACCTCCCTGGAGAAGGAGTTCTACTCTGTCCCCAAGCTTAGATGGGAGCTGCTACCTCAATCTCCTGTTCAGCCCAGCCCCTGGGGACCTGGCATACAACAGCCCACCATTCCAGGCATCCCACCCTCCCCTAGGGCCCATTCCATTCTAACACTTAGTAACTTACCTGACCTTGGGCCTAGCTCTATGCCACTGGCATTGGGTCAACCTCCCTCCCTGTCTCCTGCCCCAGGCTGGCCTCTCCAGAACCTGAAGGACAGGACTTGATACCCAAGCTCCCCTTCCAGGATGTGGTCACTGGTTTCTTCCACTTCCAGCCCCTCCCCGCTCAGTTCTCTTCCATCTCATGTCAAACCCTGAGCCCAGGACTCAATCTAGCTTGTGCTGAACAGAAGGCAGCCTCCCACTGCTGTTACGTTATCACATTTTTTAGGCCAAGAGACACCAGACTTGAACGTTGGGAAAGAAATGATTCATGTGTTGATGCACCTTGGAAGAACAGCTGCGCTGCTCTCTGGCTAATAATGACAGCACCTGACATTAGCAAAGTGATTGTAGCTTCTCAAAGTGTTTTCATATCCATCATTCGTGTTTTCATCAGCATCCTGGGGATATGATAATGATTTTCCATTTTACAGGTGAGAAATCCATGTCCAGAGATGGTGAGGGGCTGGCCTCAGGGCACACAGCACATGACCAAGAGGGAACAGAAACTAAAACTTCTATCACACAGCTCCACGTACTGCCCATCACTGCCTACGCTGCACAGAAGACTCACTCCATAGACTATGAGAGTCAGAGAACAGAAAAATTCAACCTTTGACGTTTTGCCCTCATAAAACCACATCTTACATTTTTGGGAAGCCAGCACATTATAAAGTACAGCCCTAAATCCAAGGGCTGAGGTTTACCTGTGACTCCCACAGCCATTGTGGGAAGGGGATCCATCTTCCTTCCCAAGCCCTACTCACCTGCCCGCTTCCTCTCAACCGTACCCTCTTCCCGGGCAGGGGGGCTGGTATCGCTGTAGGTGCTGTCCCGGGGAGAGGTCTCCTCAGACTTGCAGTAAAGGGGTGACTCGAGCTGGGCTGGCCGAGGCACGTGCTTCTTTCGTTTCTTGGGCAGCTTCTGCTTGGCCATGGCCAAGGAGTAGTACATGCCGAAGTTGTTGACAATGACTGGCACAGGCATGGCGATGGTGAGCACGCCAGCCAAGGCACACAGCGCCCCCACTAGCATGCCTGACCATGTCTTGGGGTACATGTCCCCATACCCAAGCGTTGTCATGGTGACCACAGCCCACCAAAAGCCGATGGGGATATTCTTGAAGTCAGTGTGGTCATTGCCCCGTGGGTCGGAGGGCCTGGCACCAATGCGCTCAGCATAGTAGATCATGGTGGCAAAGATGAGCACGCCTAGGGCCAGGAAGATGATGAGCAGCAGAAACTCATTGGTGCTGGCGCGCAGAGTGTGACCCAGGACCCGGAGCCCCACAAAGTGGCGTGTGAGCTTGAAGATCCGCAGGATACGCACGAAGCGCACCACACGCAGGAAGCCTAGCACGTCTCGGGCTGCCTTGGATGACAGGCCACTCAACCCGACCTCCAGGTAGAAGGGTAGGATAGCCACAAAGTCAATGATGTTTAGCAGATTCTTGACAAAGTCCAAAGTATCAGGACAACACACAATGCGCACCAGGAATTCCAGGGTGAACCACAGCACACACACACCCTCGATGTAGGTCAGAATGGGCTCCGTCTCCACCTCTCGCCGGAAGTGCACGCTGGTGATGTTCCCCACCCGGTGGATCTCTGTCACATTTCGGTCAATGTTGAAGGCCTCATGGGTCTCCAGGCAGAAGGTGGTGATGGAAACCAGGATGAAGAAGAGAGAGGCAAAGGCCACCACCTGTGGGTGGGGAGAAGTAGGGAACAGCTGTCAAGCCAGGGATGGATGGGCTCCACTGGGGACAGCTGTGCTCGTGGAGAGTGGGCACACAGGCTACCAGGCAGCCCATGAGATGAATGGAGGGACTAAGAGAGTCTTGGGCTGGAATTCTCTCCTCAGGGGGCCTTTATCCCCCTGCCTAGGTGTTCTAGGATAATAGTAACTTTTGTCAAGGCACACAGAAGAGAGACTGTGCCTGGCTGGAAACAACAGGTCAGAGACCTGCAGCAGCCTGGCCCTATCTAGGACAGCGCTGCCCACTCTGACCCACTATGCTTTAAGGGCTCTCTGACTATAGTGGGTGCACAAATCAGCTGCAAATCTTCCTCCAATGTCGTTCTCATTCAGGAGGTATAGGGCAGGGCCTGCAATTCTGCTGTGCTCACAAGTTCTCAGGCTAGGCTTTGTCCACAGACCATAGCTGGAGTAACCAGGCAGTGGTCCTCAAAGTCAGCTCCTGGACCAAAAGTATCCGGTCCCTAGAAACTGATTAGAAATGTAAATTCTAATCAGTCCCCACTCAAATGTAATGAGTGAGAAATATTAGGGGTACAGCATCCAGCAATCTTAGTACACTTTCCAGGTAATCCTGATGCACATTCGAATCTGAGGTCCACTGCTTTTAGGGATGCTCAGAGGTGGGGGTCTACAAGGAATGACCTAGACCTCCACTGGCTGAGCCTATTAACCACTGCTCCAGGCATGAGCCATCTCGAGCCATGAGTTTCAGTCCTTCTCTCCTGCCTCTCACCTCAAGGTGTCCTTGCTGAACGACCACATGGAGAGGAAGTTCCTAAAATACGACATGCACCATGGCAGGAGATAATGGTCTGCCCAGAATAACCAGTCTTGCCCTTTTTTGCAAAGTGATATTTCTCGGAACACTGGGCTCCAAAGAAAAATGAGGCCTGGCATGGTGGCAACACACCTATAATCCCAGCACTTGGGAGGCTAGGCAGGAGGACTGCCGTGAGTTCGAGGCCCACCTGAACTACGTAGTGAGTTCAAGGCCAGCCTGAACTACACAGTGAGACCCCGGAACAAAAAAGACAACAAACAAAGAAAAATGAACTGCACCCATTACCATCAGTGGCAGCAGCTGATTCTGATAGTTGCTGGGATCTCAGCTAGAACGGTGACAGCAGCACTTGGCAGAGGAATGCTGAGGCTTCAGTGTCCAATCATTGTGAAGGGAGATGAAATACATGTGCAATAATGTCAATTATGGGGCCTTCATCTGTTAAGCATGCCATGCCATCCAGCACCATCAGCATGCCTGGGGCTGGGATCTAGACTCTGGCTCCTTGTTGCTGTCGGGACAGCTTAGGGGTGAGCTGGGCTCCCTTCTGGAGCAGCCTGCTGAGCTTAAATAGGTGGTGAGGGAGACCTGTGGTCGCATGATCATGGCAACTCCCAGCCTGTGCTGTCCCGATTTCCACCGGATTGTGGTCTTGCCCCTGTCCACTAAGGACTCACAGATATTTTCCTCCAGGGGAGTCTGCGCCAGGAGGGAAGTGGGGAACAACCTGTTCCATGCACTGCAAAACACCATTGCAGAACACAGGGGATCTGGGAAAATAAACCAAGAGGCCCTCCCAGTTTAGGGAACAACCCCTCACTAATGCTATCTTCCCTCACCTCTGATTTTTCTTAATACAGAACTGTCCCATGAGTGACCCCAAGGTTACAAGCTCCGCTTCAAATGATTGCTTTCTCTCCTAAATTATTCCCCAGGGCCTCTGGCACAGGAGCAAGTTTAAGGAAGGAACTTGGGCCATGGCCACTCACTGGCTGCCTGTTCTATGGCTGGCACCGTTAGGCGCTCTATGTGCCAGGGACTTGGGAGACAAGCTTCATCATCCCATTTTATGAAGGAGGAATTGACAGTCAGAAAGGTTACTTATCTCAGGGCACACACTGTAGAAGAGTGAAACCAGATTCGAACTGCTGTTTAAGTTGTGAGTCGATACCTTCCCTTCATACTACCTGTCTTTATGACCCCTGAGTAGGATCAATTCTCAGGCAGGAATGCCAGCTCTGAATTAAGCCTGTTCCCAGTCAGCTCCCTGGTCCTATTTCACCCCTGGGGAAGTGTTCCCTTCGGATTTAGGACAAATCTCCCATCTCACAGGACAATGGACCTCCACTTACAGTTCAGCTTGGATGAATCGATTAGAAATGGAACGGAAAGAAAAGGCTGGAGAAGAGGGTGGCCCACAGACACTTCTCCTATTTTACATCTTTGCCTGGGGCTTTTCCTGTCTGCTTCTCCTGGGAAAGGTAAGTTTCAAGTGCCTTTGCTGGTCTCATTTTCCCTCCCCTGAGAAATGGGCTGCCAAGATAACGCAGGTTAATATAAGGTTTCCATGGCCATCGGCACGGAGCTGGTAAAAGCACCTGCCTGGGGTAGCCATGGTGGCGCTGGGAATCCAGGGCCCCAGCTCCGCTCCTCAACCAGAGAAGCACAGGGGTCTGGGGTAAGAGGGAGGGACAACAGGTCCCAGCTCCACCAGGAAGCATGGGAAGCTGAGCTCTCTCTCTAAGGACAGTTAGCCAAGAGAGCTCGCCCACCTGGGAGCCCAAGCATGACATTAATTAGTGATTTGGAAAAACAAGTTCAGGAAGAGCTGCCAAGGGGCTCAGCACAGGGAGCACAGAGGGAGGGAGGATGGCGTGGCCTGGGCTACTCTAACCCCAGGGATAGGGCACCAGCTTCCACCCCCAGCTGCCCATCACGGGCTCCTTCTTTAGCAGGCAAAGACATTCTTAAAGCCCAGGATACGAAACCCCTCCCAGGTTAGGGAAAAGCCCCTCACTGATGCTGTCTTCTTTTGCTTCTGCTTTTGTACCCCTAAACACAACTATCCCGTGTGTGGCCCCACGATTACAAGTTCCACTTTAAGACCCAAATGATTCCTTTCTCTCCTAAAAGTTTCCCCAAGCTGGATTATTTCCTAACTGGGGGACCTGCTTGAAATTAGGGCTTTTTATCGGGCAAGGATGTGGGGGCATGGATGCTGTGTTCTTCCCCAACTCCCTTGATTAAGGGCTTCCTAGAACCAAGGGGAACCTGGCTGTAGCAACATCACGTTAAAGGAGCCAAAGCCTCAAGCTCCAGATTTCTGTCCGGTACTGCAGAGACATGCTACAGAGCCAGCAGTGTCCAAGCCCCCCTCCCAGCCCCTGTGCCACCAGACTGACAGCAGAGGACAGCTGGGAGCCTTGGGCTAGAAGCCTTGCTGGGGTAACCGCCTGGGTTCCTCAGCCTGACCTTGCCAGCTGAACACATAAACAGGGCTGCAGGAGGAGGACAGCCCTGGTACACACCTTACACGGGCACCGTAGGATTAAATGAGCTTCTACACGACAAGTGCCCAATAAAATGGTGGCAGTGATGAAGTGTGGGGGCCTCGAGGGACCCATGTATACAGCTTCCAAAGGCAAAGGATCACGGAATTCTGGCTTTTTTGAAGTAGAAAGGAGTCTGAAGGTCAACGCCCTTTCTGCTTTTCCAGATGAAGAAACTGAGGCCTGAAAGAAGTGACTCGCCCTGAAGCTGTCAGCTCTTTCCACTGCATGAAGACACAGGCCATGGGTTCTGCTGGAAATTAAAACTGCCCAGGCAGAGAACTGCTGGCATGAACTGGCTCTGCCCACAGCAGCTGCTTCCCTGCTGCTGGGAGGAAACAGGGTCCTAGCACCTTGGACAGGAGGATGCAGCCTTCTGCTGGTGCCATGCTATATAGGGGACTGGCCCATCCTCAAAGGCCCAGGTGTTTCAGCCTGTGGGTCAGACCTGCTAGTAACCCATCAACCCACCCACCCTAAGACTGTCCCGGTGGAAATGTCAGGTCTCACATACTTCTGGGTTCAATGTGGCCCCGTCTACAAGACTTTTTGTGCATTTCTTAGCCTCTCTTAGCCCCCTTAGACTCTTCATTTATAAAATGGAAAACTAAGAGCTGACTATGTATCACACAATGTGCTGGGAATAGCAGGAAAAAAACAAAACACCCCTATCTCTTGGCCCTTACATTCTAGTAGTGGGAGATTATTCACAAATAAGAAAGTAAAATCCATAGCATGTCAGGTGGCATAAGTGTTGTAGGAAAAAAAAAAAAAAAGGAGACAAGAGCCACAAAGGTGAGGGAACTATTCCAAATAGGATGGTAAGTTTAGAACACAATGACAAGGTGACATCTGAACAGAGACTTGACAGAATGAGGGAGAAAGTCATAGAAAGTCAGAATTCCAGAGGCAACAGGAAGAGGCAGCGCTAAGGCCCTGGGGCTACAATGCACATGGTATGTTAGAGGGGATGAGAGTAGAACCTACCTTCTATGGTTGTTTTGAGGATTAAGAGAAGTGAAACTCAGAGCCTGGAGTGTCTCAGGAATCTGGCGCAGGCTGGACAAGGGGAGAGGTGACAGACACCAATCACTGGGAACTGAACACAGTCATCCAGGACAGGGGAGGAGAGCCCAAGGCAGGAGGGCCAGGGAGACAGATGGACAGATAAACATAAGGAGACGCATGCCCAAAAGCCTATATTAAGGATGAAGTGTAGGAGAAGGAAAAATTGAGAACACAGCCAAAGATGCTTGCAGAAGATGTGTGGGGTTGGGTGAGGGGCTGAGCTTCCAGGAAAGTGAGATGCTAATGCCCAGTAGTGCTGGAAAGGTAGTGGAGCACATGAAGGTAAGAAGCAGGAAAGGAGGGAGTCTGCCACGAGATGTGTCCGAGTTGTCTCTGGGCCCCCCAGGGGTCTGCACAAAGGCCCCCTGTCTGCTTAGGCCTCCCCCAGGAGGAAGCCTAGCCCTAGCCCCTCTTGGCCTGAACCAGGACTCTCTGGCTTGACTGTCTAGAGTTAGTGTCTGTGTCTGCCCTCTGCCAAGCTGCTCTGGGTTTTTTTCGAGGCCACTGAGCTGTCCAGGAGCCTCCTAGTCAGTGGAAAGGAACTTGTGGTTACCTCCCATCCAGGTTCCATGTGGTCCTCCCTCTGCTAGGACTGGTCCTAGCCTGGAAATTCCCTCTTTCCCTACCATTGCATTGTTTTGCACTATGTACACTGAAAATTTACTTCTTTATATATTTATTATCTGCCTCCTTCTAAAACTCATGGAATGGAGCAAAGTCATTATCCTACAAGACACACCTCGCTCAACTCCTATTTCCTCACCAAACCTCTCCCCATCCCATGTAAGACAGGACTTACCACTCCCTTCTCTTGTCTCCCACTGAACATTTATGTTTTTATGGCTACCATGGCACCTCTCATGATTTAGTATTAGTATCATTTCTCGTCACCTAGTTTTCCTGTCCATCTGACCTGGTTCTCTTCTTTGTCAGGAGCAGAGACCACCTCTAACTCATTTTTATATTTCTAGAACCCAGTATAGTGTCT
Source organism: Cuniculus paca (assembly GCA_004365215.1). Taxonomy (NCBI): domain Eukaryota; kingdom Metazoa; phylum Chordata; class Mammalia; order Rodentia; family Cuniculidae; genus Cuniculus; species Cuniculus paca. Next base: position 18,646 of record RJWT010011315.1, read on the forward strand.
GTCATGTAGTGTTCAGTAAATGTTTTCTGAATGACTGGGCCCAAATGACTGCTGTTTCCCCTCTGAGTTTTAGGGTGCCTGCCAGGAGGGAACATCAGCCCCTCTGATTGTGGTCAGAAGTGACAAAGGTATGCCGGGAAATACCTCCAAGCACTGGGGCTCTAGCACCTCTGCTGCTCTCTGGGATGGGCTGAGCCTATCTCTCAGTGGGGCCTCCTTCCAGGGGCTGGGTGACCACTCCTGGCTCTGAAGAACACCCTACTGGGGGCTGGGCCAGGGTCATGGCACACTGGCTGAGTCCAAGATAAGGACAGGAGTGCTCTGGGGCTCTGCACCCAAGATGGCACTGTCCCTGTGGAGGTGAAGGACTCAGGGAATTCCCTCCTGCCACAGCCCAGCTGCCTGACTCTGCTCCTGCCTGCTCTTTCCTCCACTCTCCAAAATAGCTCAAGTTTATTTTATCCCCTTTCCCCACTCCACACACCAATCCAAACGGTGACAAACAGAAACACCTCATCATCCAGAGACAAAATGTTCAGAAGTAAACGTTGGTCTGTTCAGAGGAGAAAGATATACACAAAACAAAACCAGAAGACTGGGATGCTACCTGAGGCAAGGTGTGCAGTGAGGCTGCAGCCTTTGGCCTCGCCGTGAAGAGGAAGGGCTGCGTGGGCACGGCTGGCACTGTCCTCCTGGGCTCAAGCTCTTGTCATTCTACCTCAGAGGGCACAAAATCAGTAACTTCTGGTCCTCATTCGAAAGTCTGTTGTGATCACCAAGTAGTGGGTCCCTAGGCAAGGCCAGAGAAGCCAAGGGATCTTCAGGAGGTGAGGGGAACAAACCTCTGAGTCTCTCTGCTTCAAGGCCTTAGTTTTAGTCCTCTGCCTGGTCCAGGGGAAGCCTAGTAATTACTCCTAATCAAGCCTTGCTTCTTTCTCATGAAAATCCCACAGTGCAAAAAGACAGGGTCAGAACCTAGCAATTCTAGGAATGAAGAAGAATAAAGGAAAGGCCAAGGGGAGAGTAGAGGAGGAAGACCTCCAGTAAGGGCCACGCTGAACCCCCAGAAGCCAGAGGTCCTTTGGGGAGTCCTGAGAGGCAGTAGCAGGAGTTCTACATCAGCTATGCCGCCTGGGGCAGAGGAGACAGTGGAAGAAAGCACAGGCCAAGCACCTGCCACACAGCCCGACGAAGGTGAAACCCAGCTCCAGGTGCCTTCCTGAAGCAGCACAGAGCTTGTAGGTCACCTCTCCCACTCAGAAGGGAAACACTGCAGGAAAAACCCATGCAGAAATTGTTTCAGTGCAGGGAGAAGAACTATAATCCTTAATAGGGCTGACAGCCCAGCTAAAGCCAGCGGGGCCCCTGAAGCCTCTGGAGACTGGGTTGGCCCAGGGTCATTATAAGACCTGTTTGCTTGTAGAAAAATAGGAAGAAACGATTATTATATAGCTGGGTGCTTCCTAAGTTCCACTGGTTCCTCTCAGACTGTGAAACCACACTCTGACCATGGGAGCAGGCAGGTGGGGACAGGACCAGCCTGCCTATCATACCTGTCCCTAGCACAGACCCACAGCCACAGCCAGCCACAGGGAAAGGAGCAGGGGTGTGCATAACTGGCTGGGGGCCTGACCAGGAACAGCTCTGCTGGCCAGCTCAGTAGCTAGGCAACAGGCTTTCCACATCAGCTCAGTTCACTTTCCATTTGTGTCTGTTTTGCCCTTGTCATAACACACTACTCAAATGACTGGGCTGCTGTGTGGGAAGAGACACCCTGGGGCACAGCACTAATCCTCTGCCCTCATGTGCCCTTCTAGGTACCCTGAAGTGCTGCGCACCCCTTCCAGGTGGTCACAGCTGTGACGAAAAGCATGCATACACTCAGGGGCAAAGGGCTCTGGTGGCAGAGTGTAGCCCCAGAACCCCTGACATGGCACCATGCCCTCAGGCCCAGAGGAGCAACAGAGCAGGTCCTTTCTGATGTCTTCATCTGCTCCTAGGTTTTCTAATGTCATCCATAGGAGGCAGAGAACATCAGAACATCCTCCAGGCCAGAGCAAGAAACTCACTACCTCTCCGTGCTGAAAACAGCCTCTCTCAGCGACTAGAGTCTGTTGTAATCACAGGAGCAAGGGCCAGGGAGTCAGGGAACTCTGGCTTCAATTCAAAGCCCAGCCACTATCTCAACATGTGATTTCAGGCCAGCTGTTTGGCTACCCACAGCCTCCATCTGTTAAATGGGGGTAACAGCCTTGTCTCAAGTTCACTGGGAGCATTAGAGATTAAAGTATGCATAGCAAAGTACTTGCACAGGGTACTCAATGAATAGCAGTTATTAATTTTTAAAAACTGTGTATTCCCACCAGTGTGTCAGGAAGCAGCTGAGGGCTTGTGTTGTCTGTGTTACTTAGCTGTAGGCAGGTCATTTGGCATGCGTGCCAGCCAGAGCTGCAGACCGACACTCCTATCGGTATTGACAACCTGAAGGCTGGATGATAAGGGGGGTGTTCTGGCTCTGTTTTTCGTTAAATGTCTCTGGCAAGACATGTAGTGCCTGACTCCTGGTTCCTTCATTGCTTAAATGAGAGAATTAACCCTGCCTTCTCCCAAAGACCTCAACCAAAAAGCCCAGGATGAAGGGATTCCCATCAAAAGGGCAAAAGATCTTGGGTCCCTGGAGGATTCCAAGGGGCAAACCAGGGTCTAAGCCAGGGCTGGGCCATCCTATTGTGTGCTGATGGTAGTCCAGTGGTGGTGAACCAATGGCACATATGTTACCTGCTTTTCTTCTAAGACGAAAATATTAATGTATGAATAGCTTTTTCTAAACTAAAACCTTAGCTGTCAGTTTTAATTGAGTGTTGGAACTTTGCAATAAATAAGTAGATTTTGGGTTGAAGTTTAGCCGCATGTCTCTAAAAGGTTCACCATCACTGGTACTACAGGCCCTTATAATCCCAGAGAGAAGACCTGAGCAGGTGAAAAGTCCCTAGAGACCCCAGAACGCTCATAAATAGGACCTATCTCCCTTAACCATCTCCTCTCATTCCTCCTCCGTGGTTTGTCCCTTTCCCTTCTCTATTAAGCTAAATCTGCCTCCTTCCTGCCCCTAATTTTAAGTCTGTCTTCTTTAGTGCAGACACCTCAGAGCCAACACTAGCAGGTTAGTGAACTACATGAGAAGCCTGGAACGCACAGCAGACCCAGGCCATGGGTATTAATATGTTCGTACCTCTGAACAGGCTTCAGGGTTGCAAAGAATAAAAACCAAAGCAGGTGGGGTGGGAAGGGACCTGAAAAACACCTTTGCCTTCTAGGGACTGCCTACAGCCCCAGCACAGCAAGCCATGGCCCCTCTCTTCTTTTCCCGGCAGGAGATAGATCTGCCCAGGTCTGGCATTTGTGCCAGCCTAACCCTTCCCTTCAAGTCCATCCCCCAGTCCTATGCCCTCGCTGGGTGCGGAAATAGAACTCTTCCTTCCACAACTAGCATCACAGCAGGACTGGGCCCTGAGTCTCATCAACATGACAATCTGGGATGCCAGAGATATTGACCAGTATCCGGAGCAAGAAACAGTCCTCAGACCTAACAAATAACTCTGCTCTTGCCTCTCTCCCAGACAGACCCCTGCCAGGCTTTTGGCTCTGGTCATGAGATCAGACACCGACCCCTGGGATTTTCTTTTTTTAAAGAACCTAAACCCTTCCTTCCTGCAGCATTTACGTGTCCAAGCATAAATGGGCAAGTATCTTCCTGAGCATCCCTTCCCACCTACAGGGGTTAAGAGAAACTGAAAGAAATTCAGGGAAGGGTAGTCCGGAGGGACCAGGTCTTGCCTAATTCACCCCCTTGGCCCTTCCCTGCCCCCTGCCTTCACCACCACCCCTCCCTCCCCGCAATGTGGAGCAGTAACCTGAACCACAGCTTTCTGGGAAGCCACTCTATGCTGCAGCAGGAAGAAAAGTGGCAACAAATCTGGTTTCATCACCAGGAAGCCTGTGGCTGGCCACTGGCCATGGAAGCCTAAAGGGCCTAGAACAGCAGACCTTTTCTGTCTCATTCTCCTCTCACCCCAGCTAAGACCAGGCCATCCCAGGCGTGCCGAAGCCTTGGGACATGACCTGCTCCCTGAAGAAATCTAGCTCCTCCTCAGCTTGGACCAAAGGCCTGGGTCCAGCTCTGCCTTTTCTGAGCTGAGCATGCTGGAGCCTATCAACCCCTCTAAAACACACAGATGCTAGCAAAATGAGCTGCAGGCAGGATTTAAACGGGATAAGATGACACGGAAGTATTAGCACAATGCACCCTGTTTGGTTGCCTGCCTCTGTCCAGCAGAAGGCCAAGTCCCAGCTCTCCAGGACTGTGGCCCTGAGGCTGGGGGCAGCTGAAGATAGGGCTTAAAAGTGCTGATTTGAGGGCACCCTTCTGAAGGGGTGGGGGGTGCGGCAAAGCAGACAGCTGGGATTGGGTCCAAATAGTAAGTCAAGTGTGTGCAATCTCCTGATGAGGTGCGTGCAGGGTACTGGCTGGGAGTGTGGGATTCCCTTGAGGGCCCAGGAGGGATTGAGAAGGCAGCATCAGCCAGCGGTGGTCACTCAAGTCTCACCAGCTCCTCCCTGCCCCCGCCTTTACCCACTGCGGCCACACACCTCTCAAAAACCCGGAAGAGGAGACCGGGCTCCTGCCACTCACCCTGGCGGCCCGGGAGGAGTAGGGGTCCTCGAAGAGCGCCCACATGCGCGGCTGCCAGCCGCG